>OX387258.1:6025532-6030532 GCA_947562095.1 Branchellion lobata | reverse complement strand
ACAGTATCTAAGACAACACCCAACAGTTACTAAGACAACACCCAACAGTTACTAAGACAACACACAACAGTATCTAAGACAACACACAACAGTATCTAAGACAACACCCAACAGTTACTAAGACAACACACAATAGTATCTAAGACAACACACAACAGTTACTAAGACAACACACAACAGTATCCAAGACAACACACAACAGTATCTAAGACAACACACAACAGTATCTAAGACAACACACAACAGTTACTAAGACAACACACAACAGTATCCAAGACAACACACAACAGTATCCAAGACAACACACAACAGTATCTAAGACAACACACAACAGTATCTAAAACAACACACAACAGTATCCAAGACAACACACAACAGTATCTAAGACAACATACAACAGTATCTAAGACAACGTACAACAGTATCCAAGACAACACACAACAGTATCCAAGACAACACACAACAGTATCCAAGACAACACACAATAGTATCTAAGACAACACACAACAGTTACTAAGACAACACCCAACAGTAACTATAGCAACGTTGAATTCACTGGCAACTGAAAACCCTCAAGACAATGAATTATGATTGAGAGGAAGAATCAAACAATGACGACAACCACAATGCAATCTTCCCACAGCCTGGGAGCCTTTTTTGAATCAATTTGATTTCAATTAATTATTTTTATTAATTTTATTTTTAATAATTCAAAGATCATTCAAATCAAACCGTTTTTAGTTTTATTTTAAGTTTTTCTATTTCAACTTCGAATTTTTCAAATTACGGTTTCAAATCCAGTTTTTCAGATGATTTTTCAAAGCAAAATTTTTTATTTTTTTTTTAAACCCAATGTCATTTAACCATTTTTTTAGTTCAATTTTTTTATTTTTCTTTTTCAAAAAGAATTTTCTGACTTTTTTTTTCAACAAATGACGTTTATTGTGTATCAAATCGTTCTAACATTTTTTTTTCTTCACAATAACCCCTTAAAAACTTTAAAAAAAATTTTTTCTTCAAAACTTATTCAACTTTGTTGAAAACTTTCAAAGTTATTCAAAACTCGTTTGGAAATTATCATTTTTAATAATTAAATTATAAACTTTATTTAATTTTTAATAATAATTTTGAAATTCAATTCAAAGTCAAATAATAATTCAAATTTTGTATTTAATTTTCAATAATAATTTAAAAAAATTATTTTATTTTCAATAAAAATTTTAAAAAAATTATTTTATTTTTAATAATAATTTAAAATTTTTATTTTATTTTCAATAATAATTTAAAATCTTCATTCAAAATCCAAATATTTTGAAACAAAACATAGTCACTCCAAGTTTTTCAAAATATTATTTTTATTTTTTAAATCTCAAAACGTCAATAAATTCTCCTCCAAACAATATCTTTCCTATTAGCTCTTTACAGCCATCGCCACTTAAATATTAGTCTGGGGTGGGTAGTGGTGTAATGTATTATATTTCACGGTATTGTATTGTATCTTATTTTTTGTTTTGTTTGGTATTGTATCTTATTTTTTGTATTGTTTGGTATTGTATCTTATTTTTTGTATTGTTTGGTATTGTATTTTATTTATTTGTTTTGTTGGGTAATGTATTTTATTTTTTTTATTGTTGGGTATTGTATTTTGATGTCTTGTAATGTGTTGTATCTTATTCTATCGTATTTTATCGTATTATATTTTTGTATTGTATTTTTTTGTATTGTATTTTATTTTTTTTTTTAATTTTATTGTATAGTATTGTATTGATTTTTTTATTGTTTATTTTGTATTTCCTATTGTATCATAGTGTATGACTCAATGCTTATAATACATCTCCTCTAACAATTTAAAACCTTGCTAGAATTTTTCCATAGGATTTCTGCATTCCTACAATCAGTAATATATAAAAGTCCACGCTACACAAAAACACGCACACACACACACACACACACACACACACACACACACACACACACACACACACACACACACACACACACACAAACACACACACACACACACACACACACACAAACACACACACACACAAACACACACACACACACACACACATTTTTCTACATATTCGTTATAAAGTGTAAGAGTATAAAGAGTGTGTGTGTGGACGTGAGTATTTAAGGATCTTATGCACGTGTGGAAGCAAGTCTTTATGAGTTATTTAGTATGTGTGAGTGTTGTGGGTGGTTGGTTTGAGTAATTAGTGTAATAATAAAAATATTTCCACTGTAATATAAAAATTTATTACTATTATTATTATTATTTAGATTATTATTATTATTATTATTTAGATTATTTTTATTATTATTATTAATATTATTATTATTATTATTATTATTATTATTATTATTATTATTATTATTATTATTATTATTATTATTATTATTATTATTATTATTATTATTATTATTATTATTATTATTATTATTATTATTATTTTTTTTTTTTTTTTTTTTTTTTTTTATTATTATTATTATTTTCATTTTTATTTTTATTTATTATTATCATTATTATTATTACTATTATTTTTATTTATATTATTATTAGTATTATTATTATTATTCTTATTCTTATTTTTTTCTTTTTTTAAAATTATTATTAATTTTGTTCTCGTCAATATTAAAAATAATATTTTTTGAGTATTTATAAAATCATCATTATATTATTTTTTATTTTTTTTTATAGTAATCATTCTCATAGTGGTTACCATTTCCATTTTAGAATCTTTGTCGCTGTTACATCATCAATTCTGCGTTGTTTATGTTATTGTCGTTGTTGAAAAAATTAAAAAAAAATTTCTTTTTTTGCGGAATAATTACATTGTGTATTATTTTTCTGTGTTTTTATTATTTTTATTATAATTCTTTGTTTTTTGTGTTGTTTTTTTTCCATTTTTCAATATTCTTTGGGTTAGTGAAGTTTTTCTACAAATTCAACTTTTTTATTACCACGTGATAATCTTATTTCTGATTATACGGATGTTATTATTGCTAATGTAGTTATCATTATCATTGTTATTGTTATTATTATTAAATATTCATTATTCTTAATATTGTTATTATTGTTATTATTATTTTATTATTAAATTTATTTTTATTTTTATTTGTATTATTATTGTTTTTTGTTATTATTATTAAATATTCATTATTCTCATTATTATTGTTATTATTACTATTATTTATTAATGTTTTTATTATTATTATTTTCATTGTTGTTGTTTTTTTAAGAATTTTTGTTGTTGTCTGTTACTAAACGAATGCGAAGTAAAAGAGGAATAAAGCCTAGTGTGAGAAGATTATTTGGCAACAAAAACGTTACGTTTCACGTGATCGCCAGCGTCAGCCAATGAGGAGAGAATATTTGAAAACGAGGCCCGCTGATTGGCTGAAGAGCTTTCGTGACAGCCAATGAAAGGATCGCGTGCAGGAAAAGAATCATTCAGATAAATATCTGGAACATGGAATTCTTGAAGAAATGTTTTCCATTCATTAATTAACACTCGTCATTCTTTCATTCATTCATTCCTTCGTTCATTCATCCCTTCGTCCATTCATTCCTTCATTCATACATTCATCCATTCATTCATTCATTCATTTATTATTTCATTCATTCATTCATGCATTCATTCATTCATTCATTTATTCATTCATTCATTCATTCATTCATTCATTTATTGATTCATTCATTCATTCATCCATTCATTCATTCTTCATTTATTAATTCATTCATTCATTTAAGCATTCATTCATTCATTCATTCATTCATTCATTCATTCATTCATTCATTCATTCATTGATTTATTGATTCATTCATTCATTCATTCATCCATTCATTCATTCATTCATTAATTCATTAATTAATTAATTAATTAATTAATTCATTCATTCATTCATTCATTCATTCATTCATTCATTCATTCATTCATTCCTTCATTCATTCATTCATTCATTCATTCATTCATTCATTCATTCATTCATTCATTCATTCATTCATTCATTCATTCATTCATTAATTCATTCATTCATTCACTCCTTCATTCATTCATTCATTCATTCATTCATTCATTCATTCTTTTATTCATTCATTCATTCATTCATTTATTCATTTTTAAATTTGTTCATTCATTCTTTCATTCGTTCAAACATTCCTTCCTTCCTTCCTTCCTTCCTTCCTTCCTTCCTTCCTTCCTTCCTTCCTTCCTTCCTTCCTTCCTTCCTTCATTCATTCATTCATTTTTTTGTTTATTTTTTTTCCATTCATTTTTTCTACTTAACACATCCAATTTTTCTCTTCTTCCTCCCCTTCCTTCTTTCCCTCCTCTTCTTCCTCTTTCTCCATTTACTTCTTATCCTCTTCTTCCTCCTCCTTCTTCTCTCCTTTTTCCTCCTCTCCCTCCTCTTCTTTCTCTTTCCCCTCTTCCTCCTCTCCTTCCTCTTCCTTCTCTTTCCCCTCTTCCTCTCCCTCCTCCTCTCCCTCCTCTCCCTCCTCTCCCTCCTCCTTCTCTCCTTCTTCCTTATCTTCCTTCACTCATTCATCTTTCCCAATTCTTCTTTTTTAGCCAATCTATTTTTTTTAAATCCAAAAATTAATCAATTTCATTAATTTTTTTCATTTTCTTTTGTTTTATCAACAAATTTTTTTTCATTAATTTATTTTTTAATGACTCATTTTTTCAAAAATATTTTATTTTTAAAAACATAAATATACAAATATGAAGTTTCATTAAAAGTTAAAAAAATTATAAAAACTACAAAAAATACGGTTTAAAAATTCAAATTTTTTTTTTACGAAAACAATTTCCGATTTCAGCGTGATCGAAAAATCATTTAATATTCAAAAAATCTAAATTTAGCATTTAATAGAAAAAAAACCTCTAATTATATATAATGAAGTGCCTAAAATTGAATTTGTGGTGAGATGTGGATAAGTCAGGCAACAATTCTGTCTTCTGATTGGCTATAGCCTTCGAAGTGCCTTGTTC
>OX387258.1:6008032-6015532 GCA_947562095.1 Branchellion lobata | reverse complement strand
AAATCTAAAAATTCGAAATTCGGAGATAATTCTTTGAAATCAATATCTTGTGTTGATTTGAATGTTACTGACAACTTCTGTTGTTGTTGTTGAGGTTGCTGTTGTTGTTGATGTTGTTGTTGTTGTTGATGTTGTTGTTGTTGATGTTGTTGTTGTGAATGTTGAGCTGGTAGATGTTGTTGTTGTTGTTGTTGTTGATGCGGCATTGCGTATGAAAGCTGGATATTGTTAATATAAAAATCATCGATATCTTGTAACTGTGGGTATACATGCTGATGTTGTTGATGTAGTTGTTGATTTTGTTGTTGGTGTCGTTGTTGATATTGTTGTTGCTGATGTTGTTGTTGATGTTGATCCAATTGAGGTAGTTGTGGATACAAGAGATTTTGTTTGGTTTCAGTAGTATTATAAGTAGTACTGGTAATATGAGTCGTAGTATCACAAGTATTAGCAGTGGTAGTAACAGTGCTAAAAGTAGTAGTAGTAGTAGTAGTAGTAGTAGTAGTAGTAGTAGTAGTAGTATTAGTAGTAGTAGCAGTAGTAGTAGTAGTAGTAGTAATAGCAGCAGTAGTAGTAGTAGTAGTAGTAGTAGTAGTAGTAGTAGTAGTGTTAATAGCAGTAGTTGAGTTTCTACTTAATGGAGTGGTGGTGAGAAGACTTGACAATGAGTGTGGGTTGAGAGGGTAGGGGTGGCGGTGGTGGAGGTGGGTGAGAGGTGGAGAGTCTTTGAGGAAGAAACGGGTGAACGGAGCGAATGGAGAGGGGGGTTTGTGGTGGTGAGTGGGTGAGGGGGCGTGAAGGTTGGAAGGGAGATGGGAGTTGTGGTGGTGAGTGGGTGAGGGGGGGTGAAGCTTGGAGGGGGGATGGGGTTTATGGGGGTGGTGGAAGGTGGATGGAAAGTGACTTTTTTTGTGTAACAGTTGCTTGTTGGCGCTTTCAAGCTTCGCTTCAAACTGGAAGGAGGAGAGGAGAGAAAAAGATGGAAAGAAAAAAAGTGAAAAGAAAAAAGAAAAACAAAGTTGGAGAAGAAATTAAAACCCACGACCACCAACCAATACAAATCGGCATAATTCACTAGAGAAATAAAACAACTACCACCACCACCACCACCACCACCACCACCACCATTATCACCACCACCACCACCACCACCACCACCACCACCATTATCACCACCACCACCACCACCACCACCACCACCACCACCACCACCACCACCACCACCACCACCATCACCACCACCACCACCACCACCACCACCACCACCACCACCACCACCACCACCACCACCACCACCACCACCACCACCACCACTACCACCACCAACCTGAGTCACCATAGCGACCATATCGCCAACCTCCCTTCTATTCTTGCACAACATCACTATGCAGCAGGAAGGATCTAGCTTATTCAGTGGCATCTTGAGCGGAAGATTGCTATGGAAGGTCTGTGGATGGATGGATGAGAAAATTTGAGTATGAATGGATGAGTGGATGGATGAATGAAGAAGAGGACGGATGGGTGGATAGATGGATGGATGGATAGATGGATGGAAGGATAGAAAAAATAGATGGGTGGATAGATGGTTGGACGGATAAGTGGATGGATGGGTGGATAAATGAGTGAACTTATGAGTGAATGGATAGATGGATGGACGAGTGTATGAATAGATGGATAGATGGATGGGTGGGGGATGGATGGATGGATAGATGGATGGATGGATAGATAGATGGGTGAATAAATTGACGGAAGGTTAAAGAAACCTCAGTAGGAAAGACAGGCTTGGTAACATCGACAAAGTCTTGGCATTGGTGTGGATCAAGGTAGATGAGGTGGTCTCCTGTAGATGGATGGATAAAAGGATGGATGGAAGAAAAGATGGATGGAAGAAAGGATGGATGGATGGATGGATGGATAGATGGATGGATGGAAGAAAGGACGGATGGATGAAAGGATGGATGGAAGAAAAAATGGATGGGAGAAAGGATGGATGAATGAAAAGATGGATGGAAGAAAGAATGGATGAGAGAAAGGATGGATGGTGGATGGATAAATGGATGGATGGAAGAAAGGATGGATGGATGGAAGGATGGATGGAAAAATGGATAAATGGATGAATGGAAGAAAGAATGAATGGAAAAAAGGATGGATGGAAGAATGGATGGATGGATGGACGAATGAGAAGATGAGAAGACAGACGGAGTGGGACTAGATAGATATAAGTTCGAAACAAAAACCAACAAAAGCTCACCCCTATCACATACACTCCGCCACCCTCACCATAATCTTCCATTCAAACCCTTACCACCCCCACCCTCACCATAATCTTCATTCAAACCCTTACCACCCCCACCCTCACCATAATCTTCCATTCAAACCACCACCATCACACCACAACCCTCCTTCCAGCCACCATCATCCCTACTCCAACCCACCACCACACCACCACCATACAACCACCACACCACTACCAACCCACCATCACACCACCACCACACTACTACCCCACCACCACCGCACCACCACCGCACCACCACCGCACCACCACCGCACCACCACCGCACCACCACCACACCACTACACCACCACACCACCACCACCATACAACCACCACACCACTACCAACCCACCACCACACCACCTTGAATTCCAACAAAGAAGACAGAGTGCTTAGGTCTTCCTCCCAAAACTCCAACCACGCAAGGGAGATGAAATATACCCTTCAAACCCTCCTTGTAACTTCCATTCAGCTTCTCACTGCCCAGTCTCAAAGGTACCAGTATCAAGATTGCTTTGTTGTCGTTGGTGTTGTGGTTGGGTGTGGCTGTGGTGTGGTTGGGGGTGGCTGTGGTGTGGTTGGGTGTGGTTGTAATGTGGTTGGGTGTGGTGTGGTTGGGTGTGGCTGTGGTGTGGTTGGAGGTGGCTGTGGTGTGGTTGGGTGTGGCTGTGGTGTGGTTGGGTGTGGTGGTGGTGTGGTTGGGTTTGTTATGGTTGATTGTAGTAGCGTGGTTGGTGGTAGTTGTATTGTGGTAAATAGTGGTGTGGCAGTTAGTGGTAGCTGCGGTATGGTTGGTGGTAGTGTTGTTATTATCTTGGTCGTTGTGGTTGGAATGGTGATTTGGGTTGAAGTGGTTGTTGGGGTGGCTAATGGAATGATTGTTAAGGTGCTTGTAAGAGTGGTTGTTGGGGTGGTTGTTGAGGTGGTTGTTAAGATGGTTGTTGACGGGATGGTGGTTATTTTTCGTTTTTTGAAAAGGTTTATTGTTTATTTTATTATTATTATTTTTATTATTATTATTATTATTATTATTATTATTATTATTATTATTATTATTACTATTATTATCGTTATAGTTGTTGTGGTGGAATGCACCATCAACACCATTGCATGCTTCCCTTGTGTCGTCATCTGACCCTTTTCCACCTTCTCGACAACAGTTGTGGAAATGGTTGATTTTGTTGTCAATGTTTTCAAAGGGTGTTTTGTTGTTGACGTTGGTGATGTGATTATTTATTTTGTTTTTATTATTGTTGTTGTATTTGTTGTTATTACTATTGTTGTTATTGCTATCATTATTGCTGTTGTTATTATTGTTTATTTTATCAAAAGATATATCTTCATCAGTAGTTAAATAATAGTAATCATCATCATCATCATCATCATCATCATCATCATCATCATCATCATCATCATCATCATCGTCGTCGTCATCATCAGCAAGAGCCCCTTTGCTAATGTTATGTACATTTATACATTCAGTTTGATTATTATTATTATTATTATTATTATTATTATTATTATTATTATTATAACTATTATTGTTATTATTATTATTATTATTATTATTATTATTATTATTATTATTATTAATTTTATGATTATTGTTTTTATTAGTTTTCTTTTTTCTTTTTTCTTTCTTTTTGTCGTAGAGAGCATAAAGATCTCTCAAGTAGACTGAAAAAAGATTAAAAATATTATTAAAAAAATTAATATTTATTATTTAATTACTCGAAAAAAAAAAGAATTATTTTAATTGATTTAAACTATTTAATTTAAAAATAAATTAACTCAAAAAATAAATAATTAAATGATTGATTGATTAATTAATTAATTAATTAATTAATTAATTAATTAATTAATTAATTAATTAATAGCTATTTGACTTTAAAACTACTAAATTCATTTCGTAATTAAAAATTTTTTAAAATAAAAATGAGAAGATTGGTGTAGCGAGTTTCGAAAAAAATTAAAAAAAAACAAAATAATTGAAAATGTTTTTTTTAATTAAAATTTTAAAAAAATAAAACATTATTTTTAAATTTAAAAAATATAAATAAAAGATTATTTTTCGATTTAAAAAATATAAATAAAACATTATTTTTCGATTTAAAAAATATAAATAAAACATTATTTTTTAATTAATTTACTTTTTAATCGGTTCAAGTCTTAATGAGTTTAAATTTAAATTAGTCTAGGTTATAATAAGCATATTTTTTTACTTAATTAAAAAAGTTTTAATTATATTAATTAAAATTAAAACTTACTGGTAGAGTCAGCGGCTACGTAAACAAGGAGATTCTTGAGTGTGTCGCTGTGGGATCTATGCTTTTGAATGGCTCTTCTGTGAATGGATGCAAGCGTGAATGGGTGAATGCAAGCGTGAATGGATGAATGCATGCGTGAATGAATGCATGCGTGGATGAATTGATGAAAAACGGATGAATGGTTAGAAAGAAGTTAATATAATTGAATGAATGGATGAGTAGATGAGTGAATCGATGGATGAATTAATGGATGGATTAAAAGACAAATGGAAAAATTGAATGGATGGATGGATGAACGGTTTGATGGATGGATGAAGTGATGGATGGATGGATGGATGGGTGGCTGGATGGATGGATGGATGAGTGGATGGATGGATGGATGGATGGATGAGTGGATGGATGGATGGATAGATGGATGAATGGATGGATGGATGGATGGATGGATGGATGGAAGATGAGTGGGCTGACCCACCTGATGACAACAGCAATGGAGGCGGGTCCAAACCATTCTCCAACAGACTTATCCACCATGTCCCCGAAGCTGACCAATGAATGAAGAGATAGTGGACACACATCATACAATGGGAGGTCTCCAAACAGTCTAATGATTTTCATGTCCTTGTGACTGCCTGCTTCTGTAATTGTTTGTATGGTTGCATGGATGCTTGCTTGGATGCTTGAATGAATAGGTGGTTGAATGGATGGGTGGTTGAATGGCTGTTTCTGTGATTGTTTGTGTGGTTGCGGAAATCCTTGTTTCACCAAATATCCTATCAAACTATTTCACTCCCCTTTCCCATCCATCCCACTTTTTCCTCACCACATATCCAGTCCTCCTTATCCATCTGCAGGATCTTCAAAGCTAGGGCTATCCCCATCTGACCAGACCTCACCATGCACCCCCACCCTACATCTGACGTCATTTCTGTACTCTCCAACCTTGGAAACCCAGATCGGTAAGTGAACCAGGGTATTTGATAGAAATCTGCACACAAACTCTCGTAATCTGTCAAAAGATTAGGGTTTGAGGTTCATTTTTAAAACTTATTTGATTTTTAAACTATAATTTTTTTTAAAAGTTTAAAAAAAAATAAAATACTGAAGAGTACCCACTCACCCTTGTAATATCTTCCACACATCCAAATTATTTCTCCTTCCTTGAAGTCCGTTTCGACCTTTGCTGCCCAGGCTTGATAAAATAATTAAAGATTCAGTTTATAACTTTGTGCGGCTCAAAAATGTTTTAAAGTCAAAAAAACTTTGAACTTACTATACTTAGCGTTCATCCAAGCGGCCATAACTCTGTGCTTAAATGATTTTTTCAATTTTTGTTTTTCTTTTTCGTTTTTACTTTCTTTTTTTTGCCCCACCCACCCTTTCAACGTCCATCCGTTATCCACTGCATCTTCGTAATCTTCCGTTTCTGAATCATGCAAAAGGCTCCAGTCAGTGTTTCCATTAACTTTCCCCACATCTTCACTGTCGTAACAGTTCTTGAACCATTCCGCCTCTTTTTCAGCTCCTACTATTTCGAAACTCATTTTCGAAATTTTTATTGACTACATTTATTTTTATTTATTAATTGATCAAACGAAAACGAATTATGAATTAATTCGAAGAAATGTTTAGAAATACGTGGTGTAAAATTGATCAGCTGACTTAATTTTAATCATTTACCAGCACTGAACACATTGATACGAAAATGAAAAAAAAATCCATCGTTAAAAGCTTATGAATATGAGTTTATTCAATTTTTATTTTTTATTTATACAAAGAAATCTTTGAACAAAATTTCATTCTGAATTGTTTCCAACTTATGCTGCGTGTGCTTCGCCACAAACATTGATGCTGTTTCTACGAAGCTTGAAGATGATAAGTTGAAAGGTGTCTGCGCTATTTCATAGTATATTTTGTTGGATACAATTTTTAATCAAAATGGAAGACCCGTTTCAAGTAGTCAAAGAGTGAGGATTTTATTTATTGTTTGATTTATTGCTATGGCAAATCGATGGCGTCTTTCGGTTTCGCATACTTTACCGTAATTCAATAAATTCCACATTAATAACAAAATAAATGTTTTTATATTAGCCACTTAAATTGTTTCGAAATAAAATATCTAAAAATTATCCAATTGACTCCAAAATATTGTCAAGCAAATCTATAAACATAATCAACTACAATGGTGAAAGTGAGGTGCAGAAAACGATCAACATGGCGGTGGGATTGTACTACCACTGGTGTGAACTCTCCAACAACCCCCTTTCTGCCTCCAAGGTGCCTCATTTAATTCAGTTCAGAACCATCCATTCATCATGCATCCATTTATGCATCCATTCATCATGCATCCTTTCATGCATACATTCATCATGAATTCATCCATCATGCGTTTATTTATCATGATTTGATTCATATATTTTCTTATTTATTGTGCATGTGGTCATCTTTTCATGCATCGACCTTTTAAACTATCCTTCCATTCATCCATCCAATCTTCTATCCATGAAACAATATATATAATTTTATACATCATTACTTCACTTATCCAACTCTCATTATCTCACCATTATACACACCGCACCAATCCATTTGATCAACCATTCATCTGCCACAATCCAACCAACCAAACTTTTTTTCCATCACCCGCCTAAACACACTACACACCGACCCACCACCACACACCTAAACCCACCACCCACTTCAACCCGTCACCACCACCCACTTCAACCCACCACCACCACCACCCACTTCAACCCACTACCACCCACTTCAACCCACCACCGCCACCTCAACCCACTACCACCCACCTCAACCCACTATCACCCACCTCAACCCACCACCACCCACCTCAACCCACCACCACCCACCTCAACCCACTACCACCCACCTCAACCCACCACCACCACCCACTTCAACCCACCACCACCACCACACACTTCAACCCACCACCACCACCAC
>OX387258.1:5995532-6000532 GCA_947562095.1 Branchellion lobata | reverse complement strand
CCATCCATACATCCATCCATCCATCCATCCATCCATCCATACATCCATCCATCCATCCATACATCCATCCATCCATACATCCATCCATCCATACATCCATCCATCCACCCTCCCTCTTGTCATCCGTCCATCGATTGTTAGACAACTCATCATTCATCCTTGCACCAAACGGAATTAGAAATTTAAGGTGATGTTGCTGTTGATGAGGTTGTTGAGGTTATTGTTGTTGATGTTGTTGTTGTCGCTTTTGCTGTTGATGTTGTTGCTGTTGTTGCTGTTGATGTTGATGTTGTTGAGGTTGTTGTTGTTGATGTTGTTGTTGTCGCTTTTGTTGTTGATGTTGTTGCTGTTGTTGCTGTTGTTGTTGATGTTGTTGCTGTTGTTGCTGTTGTTGTTGATGATGTTGTTGTTGATGTTGTTGTTATTGTTGTTGTTGATGCTGTTGTTGTTGCTTTTGTTGTTTTTGCTATTGCTGTTGTTGTTGATGTTGCTGTTTTTGTTGATGTTGTTGTTATTGTTGTTGTTGATGCTGTTGTTGCTTTTGTTGTTTTTGCTGTTGCTGTTGTTGTTGATGTTGCTGTTTTTGTTGTTGGAGTTGCTGCTCCATTTTAAAGAAACATTTTCAAGGAATTTTTAAAATGATTATTTTTATTATTATTTTATTTTTTTATTAGTCTTTCCTTAAACATTCTCTTAATATATTATATTAACTTTTATTATTTTTATTTATTAATTTATTTTTATTTTTAATTTCTTCAATATTTCTTCTTTTTCATTACTCATCATCATGCCACCCAGCACTGAAAGTTTCGAGTCACCATCAATTATTCTCGGAAATTTTTAATATATTTTTAAGCTTAATTCATTTTTATTATTTTTATTATTTTTATTATTTTTATTATTTTTGTTATTTCTATTATTTTTATTATTTTTATTATTTTTATTATTTTTATTATTTTTATTATTTTTATTATTTTTATTATTTTTATTATTTTTATTATTTTTATTATTTTTATTATTTTTATTATTTTTATTATTTTTATTTTTTTATTAGCATAAGTTTTTTTGTTTTTATTTATATGTAATATTTTTTTAATTATTAACTTATTATTATGTATGTAATTTTATCAATAGTTTTTTATGGATTTTTTTCTGAATAATTTTTTTAATTTTTTATATAATAAAATATATATTATATTGTTACTGTTATCTTCTTTTTCATTATAACTCTGGGTCATAATTCCTAACCACTCAAACCAAATTTCACTTGAAGGTCAAAAGCACCATAAAATTTGTGTGTGTGTGTGTGTGTGTGTGTATGTGTGTGTGTCTGTGTGTGTGTCTGTGTTCCTGTGTGTGTGTGTGTGTGTGTGTGTGTGTGTGTGTGTGTGTGTGTGTGTGTGTGTGTGTGTGTGTGTGTGTGTGTGTGTATGTGTGTGTGTGTCTGTGTGTGTGTCTGTGTTCTTTTGTGTGTGTGTGTGTGTGTGTGTGTGTGTGTGTGTGTGTGTGTGTGTGTGTGTGTGTGTGTGTGTGTGTGTGTGTGTGTGTGTGTGTGTGTGTGTGTGTGTGTGTGTGTGTGTGTGTGTGTGTGTGTGTGTGTGTGTGTGTGTGTGTGTGTGTGTGTGTGTGTGTTCACGTAATTAAATATATTTTTGTTTTATCCAATTTCAATCAAGTACACTTTCCTACTTCTCATTTTATTCAATTATTTATTTTTTTTTTCATTTAATTTTTATTTTCTATATTTACCTTTTCATATGGTTCACAAAAGACCCTGTTTCATTGATTTTACCCTCAAAGAAGAAAACGACTTTGAAATTTCGAAAAAAAACTGTTTTTGAAAAATTATTTAATCTTTAATTTTTTTTCTTAAATTATACAATTATCATTTTCTTTTTTCATCAAAATTTTTCTCAAATTTTATTCACTATTTCGTATTTTTTAACTTGAATTTTTTTTTTACATTAAAATATTTATTTATTTATATTAAAATAAAAATTGAAACCTAAAAAAATTAATTCAGTTCTTTTTAAATCAAAAACCAACTAAAAAATGGTAAAATCGAATAAAACAAAAAACAAAATTAGAGATCAAAATTTTTCAAGTTTTGTTTTTTGTTTTTTCTTGAGTTTGGAACTTTCATTGGTTTTCAAGTGTCCAATTGGCTTCAACCTCAAGGGATTGTTGACAACACCTCTCAACTCCTCCTCCCTCTTCCTCCCTATCTCTCCATCTCTTTCTTCTTTCCTTCCTATCTCTCCATCTCTTCCTTCTTTCCCCCCTATCTCTCCATCTCTTCCTTTTTTCCTTTCTATCTCTCCATCTCTTCCTTCTTTCCTCCCCATCTCTCCATCTCTTCCTTCTTTCATTCCTTTCTCTCTTTCTTTTTCTTCTTTCCTATTTTTTTCTTTTTTTCTTTCATAGAATTCTTCATCTTCTTCTTCTTTGGTGATCGTTTTCATACTTTCACGGAAAATTCTTCCTCCTATTCTTCTCCTACCACCACTTCCACCACCGTCATCATCTCCACTCCAACCATACACCCCTTTTCTACCCCCGCCACCACCCCCACCCTCATTCCCACCCCCACTCCCATCTCCACCAACACTCCTTCTCCCACCCCCCAACTGCACACATGATGCTGACGTCTCATTCTTCAACGTCTTTTGTCTTTTTTCAGTCATTTTCAATCCATCATTCTTTCTTCTTTCCATCCATACACTATTTTTAGCTTTTTCCATCCACTTTTCTTGCTTTTCTGCTTCCATCCATCCATTATTCGTCTTTCTTATCGTTTCTTGTTCCATCCATGACTCACCTCCTTTTCCTCCCATCCAGCCATCAGTATTTTTCTCTTTTTCTTTATTCATCCATCCATAATATCTTCCTTCCTTCCCGTCATCTGTTTCATCACGGTTGTTCATTCTTTTAGTGGAAAATGAGGAAGATGGATGGAAGAAATTTCGTTTTTCTATCTCTTCCACGTTGTACCTGCACAGTAACACGTGACAAGTGGTTGAAAGAAGATTTAGATTAAACATAAGAACGAATATTGATTGTTCACACAACAGCATACAATACAAGAGTTCAAACTACACCAATCCAATCTATTCTAATCTAATCTAATCATTTGTATAGCGCTGATTCCACACTGATCGAAAACGCTCGTATAATAAATAAAAACAAAGAAAATAAATAAATAAAAAAAATACAAAAATAATCTTTACGAAATGCTACACTCCTCTCCACAACACAATACTATGGTACAGTACAAAAAATCGGAAATTTATGATTTATAGTACAAACAGTACAATACACCAACATTAAATCCAACCTACCACAGTACAAAAACATTTTAAGAATAAAATTAAATGACACACGAAGCTTTCAACGTTTTTCTGTTTGAATTTTTTTTTGTTTTTTTTTTAATATTGATTTTTTATTTAGTTTTTGAAGAATTTTTTTTCTTTTTTTTTAAATTGAACAACGATTTCAATCGATAGTACATTTTCAAAATTAATTTTTTTTCATGAAATCCTACCTCAGTTCCTCAAAGCAATCATAATTCAGTTTTTCTTTTTTTCAATTTATTTTTACTCGGTTTGTTTTTATTGCATTTTATGAGTTTTTTTCCATTTTTCCACTCAGGAAAAATGGCTTTCTCATTGATTCCTTAATGCGCAAGTGAAGCTCTCAAAAAACAAAAAAATTTTTAGTTTTTTTTGAACGACTTTTTCTGTTTTTATTAATTTTGTAATTTTTTCAAGTTAGTTTTTTTTGATATTTTTTTTGTGTGCTTTTTATTTTTATTTTTATTGAGTTAATTTTTCGATCCTTGTTGTTTAATAAAGTTAATTTCATTTTTATTACATCATTGTTTTTATATTTCATTTTGATATCTTGTTTTTTTTGTTTTTTTTTTGTTTTTTTGTTTTTTTATTTTTTATTGTCTTTTGATATGAATAAATAGAAACCGCACTCAAAGGCTTACTAGTTATATGATCGATTTTTGAAAACAAAACTGTCAAACGAACTTTTTATTCAGAATTTTAATATATTAATCCAGTTTTTCTGTTTTGTTTTTCGTTGTTTTTTTTATATTTTTCCACTTTATCAAAACTTACAATAACTTCCGAGAAAGGATGAAAACAGAGCTACAAGTTAAAAAATCGATTTCTTTGGAAACTCTTTAAAAAAACTTATAAAATGAAAAACGTCTTTTGCACTCAATGAAGTAACCACAGCCACTGATAACAATCAACATTTTTTTCAAAGTATTTTAAAATAATTTCATTTTTTTTCAAAATGAACAAATTTTTTTCTTTTTTTTTTACCTATAAACAAAGGTTGTTTTTTGTAACGATTTTTCTTGGAATTTTGGAAGTTTCTAAAAATATTTATTTACAAAAATAATTCAAAAAAAATTTTTCTTATGTGTTTAAAAACGTGTTTAGTGTTTAAAACTGTTTTTTTATTCATTGTGAGTTTTTCTTCTAAAAATCTTTTAAATTGGAAATCTTCAAAAAATAAAAAATAAAAAACTATGAAAAAAAAAACAATAATTCAAAGTCGTAAAAGAAAATTTTGAAAAAAGGTCAAAACACTAAAAAAAATTCTTAAAAAATTGAAATTGAACGCATCTTACACAAATGTTCACAAATCTGATCTATCCCACCTCCCCCAGCTCATCCATTTCTCATCCCATTTACACATTTTTCTTCTTCCTCCACCAACTGAGCTTCCATTCCATCCATTCTAATCCAATCTACCCTAAATCCACCCTTCCCCCTTCCATCCCATCCCACCTTCCATCCCATCCCATCCCATCCCATCCCATCCCATCCCACCTTTCATCCCATCCCACCCCATCCCATCCCACCTTCCATCCCATCCCATCCCACCTTCCATCCCATCCCATCCCATCCCACCTTCCCTTCCCATCCCACCTTCCATCCCATTCCATCCCATCCCATCCCATCCCATCCCATCCCATCCCATCC
>OX387258.1:5975532-5988032 GCA_947562095.1 Branchellion lobata | reverse complement strand
TATTATTATTATTATTATTATTATTATTATTATTATTATTATTATTATTATTATTATTATTATTATTATTATTATTATTATTATTATTATTATTATTATTATTATTATTATTATTATTATTATTATTATTATTATTATTATTATTATTATTATTATTATTATTATTATTATTATTATTATTATTATTATTATTATTATTATTATTATTATTATTATTATTATTATTATTATTATTATTATTATTATTATTATCATTATTATTATTATTATTATTATTATTATTATTATTATTATTATTATTATTATTATTATTATTATTATTATTATTATTATTATTATTATTATTATTATTATTATTATTATTATTATTATTATTATTATTATTATTATTATTATTATTATTATTATTATTATTATTATTATTATTATTATTATTATTATTATTATTATTATTATTATTATTATTATTATTATTATTATTATTATTATTATTATTATTATTATTATTATTATTATTGTTATTATTATTATTATTATTATTATTATTATTTTTATTATTATTATTATTATTATTATTTATATTATTATTATTATTATTTTTATTATTATTATTATTATTATTATTTATATTATTATTATTATTATTATTATTATTATTATTATTATTATTATTATTATTATTATTATTATTATTATTATTATTATTATTATTATTATTATTATTACTTTAGTTTAAAATATGAGATTTTTCACCATTCAATAGAAAAACTGAAAGTTTTCAACAACAACAAAATGTTTTCAACCGAAAAAAGCTGTTTTCTATAAAAAAAACGAAAATTAAAAATTAAAAAAATTATAACCAAAAAAAAATTATTTCAAACCAAAAATTTTTTTCGACCAAAAAAAATTTTTTCTGAAAGGAAAAAAAACTTTTTTCAACCAAATAAAAATTCTGACCGACAACAAAAAATGTCAGACAAGCAAACATCACTTACTTGCCAACGCAAATAGGGACCCATTATTTTGTGGCAACCAAAAAAGAAAAATTAAAAAAAAGAAAAAAAAAGGAAAAAAATGAATTCAAAATAAAAACCGGATTTGAAATTTAAAATAAATTGAAAATTATGAAAATAATGTAATGAGAAATAATTTGAGAAAAAATAAAAAATAATTGAAAAAACTTTAAAAAAGCTTATTTGAAAATAATTTATATTCATAATTTTTTTTTTATTATTATAAAAAAAATCCAAGTTTGAAACCGAATTGAAACTTAAAAACCAAATTGAGAATAGAAAAATAAATTGAAAGCTGAAAGTTTTTAACGAAAACTCCTATCTCACCTGCTCAACACTCAAACATACACGCTTTAATGGGAACAAAAGTCTGGCAGATTTAAAAAGGGTTTTTTTTATAGAATTCGAAAAACGGTGTTTTTTTTATGACTTCAAAAACCTTGTTTTTTTATTTGTTTTTCTTTTTTTATTATTTTTGTTTTAAATAATTTTTTTTTCTTTTAAGCTTCACTCTTTCAGTTTTTAATTTGTTGTTTTGTTATTATTATTATTATTATTTTATTTATTATTATCATTTATTCAAAATTTCATTTTATTTTTTTATTTTTCATAGCGGTACGGAAAAACTCTGAAGATTCTAATGGGGTTTCATGGAATCTCAAGAAATCCAGGTGAGCTGCTCTTTTATTGACTTACTGCAAAACAACTCGTCATCCCAAGAAATCTAATTTTTTCAAATTTTTGTAATTATAAAAAATTATTTTTCTTTGATTTTGCTTCTAATACGCCTTTATTTATATTACATTATAATAGTTTTTCAAATGATTAATCAAAATTTTTAATATTTTTTTTAATGTTAAAACAAAAAAAAAACAACGAAGCGAATAAAAAAAACTGCTGTAGACCATTCGGTTACTTCACAAAAGGTTTTTTTCTGTTTTTTTTTTTTAATTTCTTTTTATTCAGTTTTGAAAAAATAAATTATACTGTTTTTTTTCAATTGAAAAAATTATTTTTTTATAATTTCATAATTTTTATACTCGTTTTCTTAACTTTATCTCGTTTCTATATTTAATTTTTTTTTAACTTTTAAAAATTATATGAGTTTTTAATCTCAAATAATCTCATTTTTATTCGGATTCAGAATCATGAACTTCAAAAATCCTGAATAAAAAGTTTATTAACAACATCTAATAATAATACTAATAATTATAATTATTATTATTATTATTTTAATAAAAATTATTATTATTTTAAATAATAATTAGTATTTTAATTAATAATAATTATTTTAATTATAATTTTATGTTTTTATTTTCGGTTTCTTACTTTTATATTTAGTTTATTTGTTAATTTATTTTATACATATCTTATTTTCGAATTTTTCTTATATTTATTTCATATATATTTTATTTTTATATTTTTCTTATATTTATTTTATATATATTTTATTTTTATATTTATTAAAATTTATTTTATTTGCTTATTAAATTTGTTTTTTTATTCATCTCATTTGTTTATTTATTCAAATTGTTTATTTATTTATTATTTTCATTTGTTTGTTTACATTAATTTTTATTTAATTTGTTATTTATAGTCTTTAGCACTGATTTCAAAAAACTCATTTCCTGATTCGTTCTTGATGCCTCTAATTACGTCAGAGCTTTCATCCATGAAAGGTTTTCTTTGTTTAAAAAAGTTGATTACTTTTTTTATATTTTAAATGGGGTTTTCTCATGATAAACTGAACAGGTGCGTTTGTGTGTGTGTGTTTTGTTTCTGTGTTTGTGTGTGTGTGTGTGTGTGTGTGTGTGTGTGTGTGTGTGTGTGTGTGTGTGTGTGTTGTGTGTGTGTGTGTGTGTGTGTGTGTGTGTGTGTGTGTGTGTGTGTGTGTGTGTGTGTGTGTGTGTGTGTGTGTGTGTGTGTGTGTGTGTGTGTGTGTGTGTGTGTGTGTGTGTGTGTGTGTGTGTATGTATGTTTAAGTATCCATTCGTGTGTGGGTGTTTGTTTGAGTGTCTGTTTGTATGCATGTTTGTGTATGTGTGTGTATGCATGAATGTTAGTAGCAACTGATGTGAATGTAGCGTGCGGTAATTAGTCATATCGATTTGAAAGCTTAACGAAGAGTTTGCTACCAGTGTTACACAAAAATAACCTAGCAGCCAATAGCAAGACTCATCCACTTTCTCATTCTTTCATCCATTCATCTATGCATTCTTTCATCCATTCATCTATGCATTCTTTCATCCATTCATCTATGCATTCTTTCATCCATTCATCTATACATTCTTCCATCCATCCATCTTCGAATTTTCTCATTTATTCATGAATCTAACAATTTATCTAAATGTCCATTCATGTAATTATTCATACCTTCTTCCAAGCATCCATCCTCGCATTCATCCATGCATTCATCCATCCACTCATACACACCTTTGTTCATCTTTCTAGTTAATCATCCATTCATCCACATCCCGATCCAATCATGGATGCATCCATGCACCTACTTATTCATACACGCATTCACGCATGCATTTATGCACTTATTAATTCATCCACGCATTCACGCATGCATCCATGCACCTAATCGTTCATCCACGCATTCACGCATGCATCCACTTTTCCATTCCTTCAGACACACGAATCTTCCACTTTCTTGATGGTGTCTGCATCAGCCATGATCAACTTGCTCTTCTTGAAAAGGCTCTGTGCCTTGTCTGTCATTTCTGTTTCCAGACTTTGAAGGGCAGACTGGGAGGAGGGGGGGAGAATTGTTTGTGTGTGTGTGTGTGTGTGTCTGTTTGTGTGTCTGTTTGTGTGTGTGTGTGTGTGTGTGTGTGTGTGTGTGTATGTGTGTGTGTGTGTGTGTGTGTGTGTGTGTGTGTGTGTGTGTGTGTGTGTGTGTGTGTGTGTGTGTGTGTGTGTGTGTGTGTGTGTGTGTGTGTGTGTGTGTGTGTGTGTGTGTGTGTGTGTGTGTGTGTGTGTGTGTGTGTGTGTGCTTAAAATGATAGATGGTTGTGTACTGTGTATATTTTTGGTCTCATAACTCAAAAGATTATTACATCTACAAAAACGAAAAACTGCTAGAAGACCACTCCACCTACCCACACCACACCACACCACACCACACCACACCACACCACACCACACCACACCACACCACACCACACCACACCACACCACACCACACCACACCACACCACACCACACCACACCACACCACACCACACCACACCACACCACACCACACCACACCACACCACACCACAACACACCACACCACACCACACCACACCACACCACACCACACCACACCACACCACACCACACCACACCACACCACACCACACCACACCACACCACACAACACCACCCCACACCACACCACACCACACCACACCACCCACACCACCCACACCACCCACACCACCCACCCATACCACTCACCCAATAATCTTGGGGTGGACGACACGTGACAGGGATGATGTAGGCAACATCAAGTGGGAAAAACCCACAAAGACCAGTTCTCTCGCAAATGCCGTACAAAAAATCTTCGTTTTCGTCCCGTTTTCCTCGCACACTTCCGGTTCCGGTTCCTCTCACACTTCCGGTTTCTGTTCCTTCTCCGGATTCGTTATTTTTTTCCGCTTCGTCGGTAAGTTCGATGATGTCACCCTGCTTGAGTTCGAAGCTTTGGTTGCGCGAGTTGAGAGTGCTGAAGCGTTTGTTCTGTCGGAAGTCTGTGTGTTTATTTGTGTGTGTGTGTTTGTATGTTTCTGTATGTTTGTTTTTTTGTTTGTTTGTGTGTGTTTGTATGTTTGTTTTATTGTTTGTTTGTGTGTTTTTCTGTATGCTTCTGTATGTTTTTTTTATTGTTTGTTTATGTGTTTTTCTGTATGCTTCTGTATGTTTTTTTTATTGTTTGTTTGTGTATTTTTGTATGTTTCTATATGTTTGTTTTATTGTTTGTTTGTATTTTTGTATGCTTCTGTATGTTCGTGTTATTGTTTGTTTGTGTGTTTTTTATTGATGATTTATTTTTATTTGGTTTATTTAAGAAAAGGTTTTCCCGTTTAAAATTCCCAGATAATTCCTCCTCACCAAACTAACTATTACTCAACCTATATTTCTAATTTTAACCCTTCATTCTTCAATATCAACATTTCAATTTTCTCAACCAAACTCCAACCAAACTTCAACCAAACTCCAACCAAACTCCAACCAAACTCCAACCAAACCCCAGTCACCGAACCTTCCAAATCCTTTCCAGCCCAAACCAATCAAATCAAACCAATCAAATCAAACCAATCAAATCAAACCAATCAAATCAAACCAATCAAATCAAACCAATCAAATCAAACCAATCAAATCAAACCAATCAAATCAAACCAATCAAATCAAACCAATCAAATCCTGAATGATTGGTCCCGACCAACTTTCTCAATCCCTAATCCCCTTTCAATTTTTCCATAACCCCTCAAATCCCTGCCTCATCCCTCAATCCCCTCTTCCGCCTATCAATTTTTTCCTCCTCCCTTTCAATCCCTTCTTCCTCTCCTTCATTACTTTTTCACTCCCTCAATCTTTTTTTCCACCCTCCAACTCTTTCCTCATCTTCAATTTCTCATTCCCACCCCCCCAATTTCACCCCCCCAATCCCATTCCCCCAATCCCACCCTCCCAATCCCATTCCCCCATTATCCCACCCTCCCAATCTCATTCCCCCAATATCCCACCCTCCCAATCTCACCCCCCCCCCTAATCCCACCTCCCCAATTCCACCCCCCCTATCCCACCCTCCCCCCTCCTCTAATCCTACCTCCCCAATTCCACCTCCTCAATCCCATCCCACCAATCCCTCCCCCCCTTTCAATCCCTACTCCAGCCCCCACCCACCCTGGATGACATAGGGCTTAACAGCAATAGCCCATGACGATCTTCTGCGGAGTCCGCTAAGAAAGGCCATGATCATCCTGGACAACACGTCGGCATTCGGAGTTGACAGTCGATATTCATAACCATCCACCGCCTCAAAGGACAAGATCAGGGGGGAGTATGGGTCAGTGCTGGGTGGGTAGTAGAAGTTGGAATTGACGCTTGGGATAAGAATTGGGATGAGGCTTGGGATCAAAATTTAGGATTAAGATTTGGGATTAAGATTTGGGATTGAGATTTGAGATTGAGATTTGGGATTAAGATTTGGGATTAAGATTTGGGATTGAGATTTGGGATTAAGATTTGGGATTAAGATTTGGGATTGAGATTTGGGATTAAGAATTTGAGGGGTTGAGATTTGGAGAGGGTGAGGTTTGGGGGGGTGAGGTTTGGGAGGGGGGGTGAGGTTGGGGCAAAGGGGGAGTAAGTAAAATTTGAAAAAACAAGAAAATTAGAAAGTAAGGAATTACTTGTGGGTGGGTGAGAGTAGGAGGAGGTTGAATTTTAAGAGTGGGGTGTTGTATTATTTTTTTAAAGAATGTCTTGCCAAGCATCCTTTTTCAACCAAAGAATCCAAAAATCAACCCTAACCCTTATCCCACCCTTACCCTAACCCTAATCCTTATCCCACTCTAACTCTAACCCTAACTCTAACCCTAACTCTAACCCTAACTCTAACCCTAATCCCAACCCTAACCCTAACCCTAACCCTAACCCTAACCTTAACCCTAACCCTAACCCTAACCATAATCCTAACCCTAATCCTAATCCCAGCCCTAATCCTAATCCCAGCTCGAATCCTAACCCCAATTTGTTCTTATCCCTTACCTGACCCTAACCCCATCTCTACCCTCACCCTGACTCTAACTAACTTTCACTCTAACCTCAACCCTAACCCTAATCTTAACCCTAACCTTAACCTTGACCCAAACCCTTTCACTTTTATCTTTGCTTCAACCCTTACCCCATTTTTAACCCTCACCCTAATCTTAACCCCAACCCTAAATATAATCGCAGCATTGACCCTAACTCTATTTCTAACCCTAACCTCAACCCCAAGCCTAACCTCATACAAGTAGTACAGAGCAGGTCGCAGTACTTGAAGTGTGCAAATATGTACACCAGTCTAGTATCGAGTACAAAGACTCCTTGGCTGTTAAGCGCTATGATGAGGTTTCCCAGCTCCAAGCCTTCAAACTCACCGTAATTGTAAGCTTCAAAGAGAGCCGAAAAGTTCATATAAAAATACTTGTTGGCCGTTGACAAGAGGTTGCAACGGAGCTGAAGGGGGGGAAGGGGGGGGGGAGGATCAGCGATGGGGAGGAGAAGGTGGGGGGAGGATCAGTGATGGGGGGATTTAGAAGTGGTTGGTAGGGGGGTTAGTGGTGTTTGGATAATGTTGTTTGAGTGGTTATTGGGTGGTGGTTGTGGGGGTTGTGGTGATTGTGGTGGTGGTTGTGGGGGTTGTGGTGGTGGTGGTGGTGGTGGTGGTGGTGGTTGTGGTGGTGGTTGTTTGGTGGTGATGGTGGTGGTGGTGGTGATGGTGGTAGCGGGGGTGGGGGTGGTGGTGGTGGTGGTGGTGGTGATGGTGGTAACTGGTTTTTAGTGGTTGTTGGAATGTTAGTTTAATAACAGTAACACTAAGTGCAGTTTCATACTCCAGATTTTAATAAGCAACAACAACAAAAATACAATACTTACATCAGAAAAAAACTAACGATAACAACAACAACAACAACAGCAACAACAGCAAAACAACAAAAGCAACAACAACAAAACAACACCAACACCAACAAAAAAACAACATCAACAACAAAAAAGCACCAAAACAACAGCAACACCAACGACAACAAAACCACACCAACAAAAACAAAACCACACCAACAAAAACAAAACCACACCAACAACAAAACAACAGCGACACCAACGACAACAAAACCACACCAACAAAAACAAAACCACACCAACAAAAACAAAACCACACCAACAACAAAACAACAGCGACACCAACGACAACAAAACCACACCAACAAAAACAAAACCACACCAACAAAAACAAAACCACACCAACAACAAAACAACAGCGACTAACTTCAATCTTATTAACGCCATTTTTATCAAGTCCCAGACGTTTAGCCATTTCTAGCACATCCCTGGTCAACTTCTTCCCTCCCGCCATCACCTCCTGAGACACCAGCCTCTTGAGGTTTGTCTCAATGGAGTTGGAATCCAGGATGGCACCACACTCAATGTAAAGGAGTTGCGAGAGGAAGGTAGGTGAAATGGCCTGCGAGAGTTGACGCTTGGTGGTTGCTCGTGTTTTTATTCGTTATTATTTTTTAAATAATTTTATTTTTTAATATTTTTTAATTTATTTTATTTTTTAAAATTTTTTAAATAATTTTATTTTTTATTATTTTTAATTAATTTTATCTTTTCTTTCAGTTAATTTTATTTTTTAATTTAATTTTTTTATATTTATTTTTTCATTTTTTTCATTTTATTTCCATTTTTTTATATAGTAATTTCCCCTTTCTTCATAGCTCCCTCTCCCCTTTAAACCCCTTCCTCCTCCTCCCCAGACCTTCCATTCATTCACCCATCCCCCACCCCCTTCCCCCCTTCACCCCCCTTCACCCCCCTTCATCCCCTTTCACCCCCCTTCACCCCCCTTCACCCCCCTTCACCTGCGGAATTCTTAACTCATCCGTCAGCAGTCCGTCTTTGATCTGCACGTACACCAACTCAGAAGACGCGGGATCGAGTCCCGGGTCGTACCAGGGAGTAAAAAGCTCTTTTCTGAACGACATGACCCAGGCTACGTCATCGACTACGTCATTTCCGTAAGTTTTTTCAATTTCCATTCCTTTATTTTTTATTCCTTTCAGTGTTTCGTTCTTCAGGCCGCCCCTCTCCTTTGCCAGGTGTTCACACTCCGTTATAGCGTCCATCACGTGGTCTGGACCACAGCCCAAAGAAGATGCCTGATGGATGCATGGATGATGCATGCATGAATTCATGGATGGATGCATGGATGGATGCATGGATGGATGCATGGATGGATGCATGGATGGATGCATGGATGGATGGATAGAGGGTGAGTTGAATGCATAGTTGCGTGGATGCATGGATAGATAGATGGATGAAATATGAATGGAAAATCTTTAAAAGCAGCCAGTCATCACAAACTACCAAACAACCCCAACAAACACCCAACCCCTACAAACACCCAACCCCTAAAAACACCCAACCCCTACAAACACCCAACCCCTACAAACACCCAACCCCTACAAACACCCAACCCCTACAAACACCCAACCCCTACAAACACCCAACCCCTACAAACACCCAACCCCTACAAACACCCAACCCCTACAAACACCCAACCCCTACAAACACCCAACCCCTACAAACACCCAACCCCTACAAACACCCAACCCCTACAAACACCCAACCCCTACAAACACCCAACCCCTACAAACACCCAACCCCTACAAACACCCAACCCCTACAAACACCCAACCCCTACAAACACCCAACCCCTACAAACACCCAACCCCTACAAACACCCAACCCCTACAAACACCCAACCCCTACAAACACCCAACCCCTATAAACACCCAACCCCTACAAACACCCAACCCCAACAAACACCCAACCCCTACAAACACCCAACCCCAACAAACACCCAACCCCTACAAACACCCAACCCCTACAAACACCCAACCCCTACAAACACCCAACCCCTACAAACACCCAACCCCTACAAACACCCAACCCCTACAAACACCCAACCCCTACAAACACCCAACCCCTACAAACACCCAACCCCTACAAACACCCAACCCCTACAAACACCCAACCCCTACAAACACCCAACCTCAAACCTTCTCAAAGATGGAGAGGAAGAGAGAAAACCCAAAAACATTTTCCAGTTGTTGCTGTTGGCAGATGTCTTTGCAAACGTCCATTGAGGTGGTGGAGGAGATGAGAGTGGCTGTGACCTTCCTCCCATCCACCAAGGCTATCCTCACCTTTATGGGCGAATGGGTGAACTCAGCCTGTGGTGGTGGTGGTGGTGGTGGTGGTGGTGGTGGTGGTGGTGGTGGTGGTGGTGGTGGTGGTGGTGGTGGTGGTGGTGGTGGTGGTGGTGGTGGTGGTGGTGGTGGTGGTGGTGGTGGTG
Source organism: Branchellion lobata (assembly GCA_947562095.1). Classification (NCBI taxonomy): domain Eukaryota; kingdom Metazoa; phylum Annelida; class Clitellata; order Hirudinida; family Piscicolidae; genus Branchellion; species Branchellion lobata. The sequence goes on along the minus strand of OX387258.1, from coordinate 5,977,901 downwards.
GTGGTGGTGGTGGTGGTGGTGGTGGTGGTGGTGGTGGTGGTAAAGGTGGTGGTGGTGGTGGTGGTGGTGGTGGTGGTGGTGGTGGTGGTGGTGGTGGTGGTGGGGGTGGTGGTAATGGTGGCGAGGATAGTGAATGCGGTGGAGTTTTTAGCTGTGATGGTGGTTGTGGTGGTGGTGGTTACAGATGTGGTGGTGGCTGTGGTGATTGTGATGGGGTTTGTAGTTGTGGTGGTGGTGGTGGCAGTGGCTGTAGTGGTGGTTGTGGTAGTTGTGGTGGTTGTAGTTGTGGTGATGGCGGGGATTAGAGGTGGTTGTAGTTGTGGTGAGGGTGGTTGAGGTAGTTTTGGGGGTGATGTTTGTGATGGCGTGAATTCATATTTGTGTATTGATTCTTAATTAATAATTGATAATTAATTAAATAAACTATCAATCAGAAAAATATTTTGTTAAATGAGTAAATAAATTGAAAATAAATTAAATAAATAAATAAATAAATAAATAAGATTTTAAAATAATAGAAAAACTCCCACAAATAAATAATAAAAGATTTAATTTTAAAAAATATTTATTAATAAAATATTTTATAATAATAAAATTAATAAAATAATTATTCATAATGATAATTAAATAAACAAACAAAAAACAATTAAAAACAACCAAATAAAGGATAATAAACAAAGACAAAGGACACGCCTACCTTGAGTTCCAGGGAGTTGGGAGGATGGCACCTGAACCCTTTGTCGTTGGTGTTGAGAATGTTCTGGAAGACCCGATCAACAACGTTGCTCGAGGCCCTCTCTATGGTGCTGTGGAGGAAGGAGATGTAGTAGGGCGAGATCTGGGGGGTGGATGGGTGGGTGGTTGAGTGGGTGGGTGGGTGGGTGGATGGATGGATGGGTGGGTGTTTGGGTGAGTGGGTGGATGGGTGGGTGGATGGATGGGTGGGTGGTTGAGTGGGTGGGTGGGTGGGTGGATGGATGGATGGGTGGGTGTTTGGGTGAGTGGGTGGATGGGTGGGTGGATGGATGAGTGTGGATGGTTGGATGGGTGGATGGGTGGATGGGTGGATGGGTGGATGGGTGGATGGGTGGATGAGTGGATGGGTGGATGGGTGGATGGGTGGATGGGTGGATGGGTGGATGGTTGGATGGGTAGATGGGTGGATGGGTGGATGAAGGGATGGGTGGATAGGTGGATGGGTGAATGGGTGGATGGGTGGATGGGTGGATGGGTAGATGGGTGGATGGGTGGATGGGTGGATGGGTGGATGGGTGGATAGGTGGATGGGTGGATGGGTGGATGGGTATATGGGTATATGGGTTGATGGGTGGATGGGTGGATAGGTGGATGGGTGGATGGGTGGATGGGTGGATGGGTAGATGGGTGGATGGGTGGATGGGTGGATGGGTGGATGGGTGGATGGGTGGATGGGTGGATGAATGGAAGGGTGGATAGGTGGATGGGTGGATGGGTGGATGGGTGGATGGGTGGATGGGTAGATGGGTGGATGGGTGGATGAATGGATGGGTGGGTAGGTGGATGGGTGGATGGGTGGATGGGTGGATGGGTGGATGGGTGGATGGGTGGATGGGTGGATGGGTGGATGGGTGGATGGGTGGATGGTTGGATGGGTAGATGGGTGGATGGGTGGATGAAGGGATGGGTGGATAGGTGGATGGGTGGATGGGTGGATGGGTGGATGGGTAGATGGGTGGATGGGTGGATGGGTGGATGGGTGGATGGGTGGATAGGTGGATGGGTGGATGGGTGGATGGGTATATGGGTATATGGGTTGATGGGTGGATGGGTGGATAGGTGGATGGGTGGATGGGTGGATGGGTGGATGGGTGGATGGGTGGATGGGTGGATGGGTGGATGGGTAGATGGGTGGATGGGTGGATGGGTGGATGGGTGGATGGGTAGATGGGTGGATGGGTGGATGGGTGGATGGGTGGATGGGTGGATGAATGGAAGGGTGGATAGGTGGATGGGTGGATGGGTGGATGGGTGGATAGGTGGATGGGTGGATGGGTGGATGGGTATATGGGTATATGGGTTGATGGGTGGATGGGTGGATAGGTGGATGGGTGGATGGGTGGATGGGTGGATGGGTGGATGGGTGGATGGGTGGATGGGTGGATGGGTAGATGGGTGGATGGGTGGATGGGTGGATGGGTGGATGGGTAGATGGGTGGATGGGTGGATGGGTGGATGGGTGGATGGGTGGATGAATGGAAGGGTGGATAGGTGGATGGGTGGATGGGTGGATGGGTGGATGGGTGGATGGGTAGATGGGTGGATGGGTGGATGAATGGATGGGTGGGTAGGTGGATGGGTGGATGGGTGGATGGGTGGATGGGTGGATGGGT
>OX387258.1:5958032-5960532 GCA_947562095.1 Branchellion lobata | reverse complement strand
TAATAAAAAATAATAAGAAGAACAATAAATGAATAACAGAAAGGAATGAAGAATTGTGTAGTGAAAAGAAATAAGGACATGAAAACATAAAAATAATAAAAACATAAAAATAATAAAAACATAAAAATAATAAAAACATAAAAATAATAAAAACATAAAAATAATTAATAATAAATAAATAATAATAAATAATAATAAAAAAAGGAACAACTAATAATTAATATTTATGACAATTATAATAATCTCCAAAGAATCTATATAAATAAATGAAATAAATAAAATTACAAATGAATAAATTAATACCAATAATAATAATAATAATAATAATAATAATAATAATAATAATAATAATAATAATAATAATAATAATAATAATAATAATAATAATAAAAATAATAATAATAATAATAATAATAATAATAATAATAATAATAATAATAATAATAATAATAATAATAATAATAATAATAATAATAATAATAATAATAATAATAATAATAATAATAATAATAATAATAATAATAATAATAATAATAATAATAATAATAATAATAATAATAATAATAATAATAATAATAATAATAATAATAATAATAATAATAATAATAATAATAATAATAATAATAATAATAATAATAATAATAATAATAATAATAATAATAATAATAATAAAAATAATAATAATAATAATAATAATAATAATAATAATAATAATAATAATAATAATAATAATAATAATAATAATAATAATAATAATAATAATAATAATAATAATAATAATAACAATAATAATAATAATAATAATAATAATAATAATAATAATATAATAATAATAATAATAATAATAATAATAATAATAATAATAATAATAATAATAATAATAATAATAATAATAATAATAATAATAATAATAATAATAATAATAATAATATTATTAATATTAATTTTATTTTTATTTTTATTTTTATTTTTATTTTATTATTATTATTATTATTATTATTATTTTATTTTTATTTGTTTTTATTATTTTTATTTTGTTTTATTTATTTATTTTTTTTATTATTAAAAAGAATAATAATGTGAGGTAATAACCGCTAACGAAACTAACTTGCAGATTATGGGGAAAAAAATAAATAATAATAAAAAAATAAAAATGAAAAATAAATAAAAGAAAAAAATGAAAAAATCAACGAAAGAAAAAGAAAAATAGAATGAAATCATAAAAAAGAAAAAAGAAAAAAAAAAGAGAGTAACAACAATTTGAATTCGAAAAAAGAAGAAAACTGATGAGAAAAAAAAAGGAAAAAAAATTTACTCGGAAAAAAAGAAAAAAAATTTACTCGGAAAATAATTTTAAAAAAACAAAAGGAGGATTCTAGTTTACGAGAGCAAAACTTGACAAGCACGACTTTTGAGTCAGAGGAATGTGCGTTTTTTTTGGACGTTTTTTTTATTTTTTTTTCGGTTATGTTTGTTTTTTTGTTTTTCGTCATAATTATTTTCATTCATTTGAATTTTTCATTTTTTTATTTTATTTTTTTGTTGATTAGTCTTTTTTTTTGATGAGTCGTTTTTTTCTTACAGTTAAATTTTTTTTGGACGCACTTTCAATAATTTTTATTATTTTCTTTCGAAATTTTTACTATCAGTCAGGGCTATGAAATTTGAATAACTGAACAAAAATAATAATAAATAATAATGAAAAAATAAAAAATAAAATAATAGTAATAATAATAATAATAATAATAATAATAATAATAATAATAATAATAATAATAATAATAATAATAATAATAATAATAATAATAATAATAATAATAATAAATAATAATAATAATAATAATAATAATAATAATAATAATAATAATAATAATAATAATAATAATAAAAATAATAATAATAATAATAATAATAATAATAATAATAATAATAATAATAATAATAATAATAATAATAATAATAATAATAATAATAATAATAATAATAATAATAATAATAATAATAATAATAATAATAATAATAATAATAATAATAATAATAATAATAATAATAATAATAATAATAATAATAATAATAATAATAATAATAATAATAATAATAATAATAATAATAATAATAATAATAATAATAATAATAATAATAATAATAATAATAATAATAATAATAATAATAATAATAATAATAATAATAATAATAATAATAATAATAATAATAATAATAATAATAATAATAATAATAATAATAATAATAATAATAATAATAATAATAATAATAATAATAATAATAATAATAATAATATCTTGTGAAACGTCAAGTATGGAACTAAAACCCAAAAAAATAAATTTACCTTCAAGAATGCCTTCTCAATGGATTATGGAGAAAGTGGGATTTTTTGAGAAATTTTTTTTGTTTTTTTATCTTTATCTTTTTGCTTTCTTCTTCCTCCTGGTTTTTACTCAAATAATTTTGCTGTTTTGTGTTTGTGATTTCTAACTAACTT
>OX387258.1:5953193-5957832 GCA_947562095.1 Branchellion lobata | reverse complement strand
TTGTGTTTGTGATTTCTAACTTTAACTTTGAAAAATTGTTGTTTTTTTATTGGATTTTCAAGTGAAATAACACTACTAATCTACGTGAAAGTGTAAAAATAATGATAATGGAAAATGAGAAAAAAAAACAATAGAAAAAAAAGAAAAAAAGAAAAACTATTTTAAAAAAATAAATAAATAAAAAACAAAAAAAATGAGAAAAATAAAAAAATATGAAAGCTAAGATGACGTCTGCAAGATATTAGTACAAGTGACATTACGATGCATTGTTTTGCTGTAGAGCTTTATAAATATAAAACATAATAAAAATAATAAAAATAATAACAAAAAAATAAAAATAATAACAGAAAAAATAATAATAATAAAAGAAAAAATCAAAATAATAACAGAAAAAAAAATAATAATAAAAGAAAAAATCAAAATAATAACAGAAAAAATAAAAATAATAAAAGAAAAAATAATAATCACAACAGAAAAAAAATAATAAAAAAAAGTTACAATAGAAATAATTTATTATACTATTATTGTTGTTGTTATTGAACATTATAAAGTTATGTTTATTTGAAGTTGAGCTTGTAAGGTGGTGTTAGTTAGATCTTCGTGTTAGCGTGATTAATAATAATGGGTTTCACGGAACGTTTTAATCGGGTATTACAAAAGATTGGTATTAATAATCTAATCTAATCCAATCAAATCATTTGTATAGCGCTGATTCCACACTGTTCAATGCCTCAGTAGCCTTTAGTATTCAAGTAATATATGTGTTTGGAGTCATTGGTGTAATTTAGAATTAATATGATTGTAAAAATCATTGATTAGATCAGAATAGAGTTTGGTCAGATTACTAAGATTATGAAGCTTATCCAGTACTGAAGTTTTTTGGGACTAAAATAAACTTTATCACTGGTTCAATTTTATAATTTCAATCTAATCTAATCTAATCTAATCTAATCTAATCTAATCTGATCTAATCTAATCTAATCTAATCTAATCTAATCTAATCTAATCTAATCTAATCTAATCTAATCTAATCTAATCTAATCTAATCTAATCTAACCTAACCTAATCTAATCTAATCTAATCTAATCTAATCTAATCTAATCTAATCTAATCTAATCTAATCTAATCTAATCTAATCTAATCTAATCTAATCTAATCTAATCTAATCTAATCTAATCTAATCTAATCTAATCTAATCTAATCTAATCTAATCTAATCTAATCTAATCTAATCTAATCTAATCTAATCTAATCTAATCTAATCTAATCTAATCTAATCTAATCTAATCTAATCTAATCTAATCTAATCTAATCTAATCTAATCTAATCTAATCTAATCTAATCTAATCTAATCTAATCTAATCTAATCTAATCTAATCTAATCTAATCTAATCTAATCTAATCTAATCTAATCTAATCTAATCTAATCTAATCTAATCTAATCTAATCCGATCTAATCTAATCTAATCTAATCTGATCTGATCTAATCTAATCTAATCTAATCTAATCTAATCTAATCTAATCTAATCTAATCTAATCTAATCTAATCTAATCTAATCTAATCTAATCTAATCTAATCTAATCTAATCTAATCTAATCTAATCTAATCTAATCTAATCTAATCTTATCTAATCTAATCTAATCGAATCTAATCTAATCTAATCTAATCTAATCTAATCTAATCTAATCTAATCTAATCTAATCTAATCTAATCTAATCTAATCTAATCTAATCTAATCTAATCTAATCTAATCTAATCTAATCTAATCTAATCTAATCTATTCCGATCTAATCTAATCTAATCTAATCTAATCTAATCTAATCTACTCTAATCTAGTCTAATCCAATCTAATCTAATCTAATCCAATCTAATCTAATCTAAGCTAATCTAATCTACTCTACTCTAATCTAATCTAATCTAATCTAATCCAATCTAATCCAATCTAATCCAATCTAATCCAATCTAATCCAACCTCATCTAATCTAATCTAATCTAATCTGATCTAATCTAATCTAATCTAATCTAATCTAATCTAATCTAATCTAATCTAATCTAATCTAATCTAATCTAATCTAATCTAATCTAATCTTATCTAATCTAATCTAATCGAATCTAATCTAATCTAATCTAATCTAATCTAATCTAATCTAATCTAATCTAATCTAATCTAATCTAATCTAATCTAATCTAATCTAATCTAATCTAATCTAATCTAATCTAATCTAATCTAATCTAATCTAATCTAATCTATTCCGATCTAATCTAATCTAATCTAATCTAATCTAATCTAATCTAATCTACTCTAATCTAGTCTAATCCAATCTAATCTAATCTAATCCAATCTAATCTAATCTAAGCTAATCTAATCTACTCTACTCTAATCTAATCTAATCTAATCTAATCCAATCTAATCCAATCTAATCCAATCTAATCCAATCTAATCCAACCTCATCTAATCTAATCTAATCTAATCTGATCTAATCTAATCTAATCTAATCTAATCTAATCTAATCTAATCTAATCTAATCTAATCTAATCTAATCTAATCTAATCTAATCTAATCTAATCTAATCTAATCTAATCTAATCTAATCTAATCTAATCTAAACTAATCTAATCTAATCTAATCTAATCTAATCTAATCTAATCTAATCTAATCTAATCTAATCTAATCTAATCTAATCTAATCTAATCTAATCTAATCTAATCTAATCTAATCTAATCTAATCTAATCTAATCTAATCTACTCTAATCTAATCTAATCTACACTAATCTAATCTAATCTAATCTAATCTAATCTAATCTAATCTAATCTGATCTAATCTAATCTAATCATTTGTATAGCGCTGATTAACACTGTTTAAAAGCATTCAAATCAAATCAAAACATATAACGCGGGTGCCCCCTGTTTTAGAGCTTTCAAGGTAGGGGCAGTGTGAAGTGAAGATAACCCAATAAAGTGTATGAAAAAAGAAAACAACTTTAGTTTATGTTATATAGTGGATTTAACTTGCCTAGAAAATGTACCTTTTTAAGATTTTTTCAATGTTTTTATCATTTTTATAAATTTATAACTTTGTAAAAGTTTGTTACAATTTATTTTGAGTGATGTCTTTCAATGAAATTTCGTTTTAATAGTTGCTCGAATGAATCAGAAATTAATTCTTTTCATTATTTTTACAATAAAGATCAAAAATTCAACATTAAATAATTTTTCGAAAAAAATTTCTAAAACGATACAAAATTTATTTTTAAACAAAATTAAATCTCAATTACACCCGCACGCATGGATATTTAGTGTTTTTCAGTCTTTTATGTTTACATAAATCCGATTAGATTAGTTCAAAAGCATTAGTAAAAGCACAAAAATTCACATATTGCATTGAGTTGGTATTGCAAAAATTCACGAATGACTAAAAAGCATGGCTAGCGACATGATTTGCAATGCGTACATCTATTCGCGAGACAGAAGCGTCAGCTGTGAGGGTGTAGAGAGGCGCTTCAGGAAGGGTTTGGTATCCCAGGCGTTTGGCAAGAGTCGTTCCATGTACCGCAAGAACCTCAACGGTCATTACGGATGTGTCAACGCCGTTGAGTTCTCCAACGATGGCGGAAGATTTATTGCGTCGGGTGGGTTCGGGGGGGTTGCTCCATCGTTTGCCGGTGCGGGTGTGCGAAAGAATAACTAATGTTGAAAATAATTCCAGGAATTAAACCAATTAACCTTTTTTTCTTAATTAATTTTTTTGATCTTTCCAAAGGCGGCGATGATTTGAGGATCTTGTTGTGGGAAGTAGAGGCAGCGGTGTGGGGTGGAGGAAGAGGTCCGAAAAGCATGAAAACCACCCATTTAAGCAACATCTTTTGTCTCTCTTTTGACAAAGACGATAAAAGTATTTTTTCTGGAGGTGAGTGGAAAGGATTAGCGCTATTGAGGTTTTCTAACCAATATGAAACATTGTGACGCAAAATAAACTGATTAAGAGTTTAATTAGTTGAAATTCTAAACACTTTGAAAATTTTTCAACTGTCAAGAAAAATAGAATTTTTCAAAAAAAGAATTTCGATTTTTTAATAATTTTTATGTTTTTCATTCAAAAATTATAATTTCCTCCAGGCAATGACTATCAAGTGAAGAGCCATGATCTTACCACGTTAGTTCCATCTTCATTAAAAACACATAAATCACAGAACATCAACCCACACACACACACACACACACACACACACACACACACACACACACAGACATGCACACACACAGACACAGACACGCACACATGTATGTATGTACTTCTACCACCACAACCACCACAGTGGAGAACTCAAGGCCACACTGTCTCATGAGGACGTGGTGTGGGGTATAGCAGCTGATCCGACCAGCTCCAACCACATCGCCACAGCCTGCCAAGATGGGAGGGTGTTACTTTACGACTTCAGAACCCCCACGAATGGTGAGTCAGGGGATGGGGAAAAATGGTGATTTTTGGGAAGGTTAGGATGGTTTATGAGAGGTAAGGAGGGAGGGGGTTATAGGGAGGTGCATAGTTGGTGGAGTGGAGTGGGGGATTGAACAGAAAGAGATGATGTTGGATGGGAAAGGGAAAAAGGGATTGAATGGAAGAGAGGGGGTGATGGGG
>OX387258.1:5930693-5945693 GCA_947562095.1 Branchellion lobata | reverse complement strand
CAACCACCCATCCATCCAACCACCCATCCATCCAACCACCCATCCATCCACCCATCCATCCAACCACCCATCCATCCACCCATCCATCCAACCACCCATCCATCCAACCACCCATCCATCCAACCACCCATCCATCCAACCACCCATCCATCCAACCACCCATCCATCCACCCACCCATCCATCCAACCACTCTTCCATCCAACCACCCATCCATCCACCCATCCATCCAACCACCCATCCATCCAACCACTCTTCCATCCAGCCACCCATCCATCCAACCACTCTTCCATCCAACCACCCATCCATCCAACCACCCATCCATCCAACCACCCATCCATCCAACCACCCATCCATCCAACCACTCTTCCATCCAACCACCCATCCATCCAACCACCCATCCATCCAACCACCCATCCATCCAACCACTCTTCCATCCAACATCTATTTATCCGTCCTTAACCATTCACCAACCTATCAACTATCCAACTCCAATGCCACCATGTACATACTAAAGATCCCTTCACTAAGAAAGGATTCATCCATCCATCCAAACATTTTATCTCGTCCATCCATTCATCAAACCATCCTATCCCATCCATTGAACATTCAAACCCACCACCCATTTTATCAAACCCATCCCCCACCCAGCGAACCACCCCTTCCCCCATCAAACCACCCCTACCCCCAGCAAACCACCCCTCCCCCCATCAAACTACTCTCATTCTATCCATATCCCAATTCCCCCTCCTCCTCCCCCCAATTCCCCCATCAATCCGACTGCACCCGAATGTTGGGGTTTGCCATGGGGTCGAGGAGGGGGTCGTCATCCACAACCATCCTGCCTGCCCGCTGCAGCAGCAACAGCAGGGTACCAAAGGTGGCCAGAAAGAGGAAGATGATGATGCTGTAGCGCTTAACCTGGTTTATTGTTGTTATTATTATTCTTATTATTATTATTATTATTATTATTATTTATATTATTATTATTATAATTATTATCATTGTTGTGGGTGGGGAGAGTCAGTGATATGATTATTTGAAAAGAATGAATGAATAAATTTACAATTTGTTATAGCGCACAGTTCGCAAACTAGCTTGCCTCAGAAGCGCTTGAAACAACAACAACAACAATAACAACAATAATAATAATAGCAATAATAATTCTGATAATATTATAAAAGAACAAAAAATAATAAAATAAATATAGAATTGTGGCCTCGAAATTCTACGGGGTTCATGCCACTATAATAATATTCGTATTTGTGCTTGTATTTGTGGTTGTATTTGTGGTTGTAATTGTGGTTGTATTTGTGGTTGTATTTGTGGTTGTATTTGTGGCTGTATTCGTGGTTGTATTTGTGGTTGTATTTGTGGTTGTATTTGTGGTTGTATTTGTGGTTGTATTTGTGGTTGTATTTGTGGTTGTATTTGTGGTTGTATTTGTGGTTGTATTTGTGGTTGTGGTAGTTTGATTGCGACGATACAACCTTGTTATTCTTGGCGGAGGCCTGGTGTCGTTGGGAGCCGAGATTGTTCTTGAGCCAACGGGAGAGGGTCTGTAGCAGTGGTCGTCGCTTGTACTTGTCTACGTCAGAGTCTTCGCTGCGGGAGGATGTCGGAGGACCTGTGAGATGGGTGGATGGTTTGTGGGGTGGGTGGGTGGTTTGTGGGGTGAGTGGGTGGTTTGTAGGGTGGGTGGGTGGCTTGTGGGGTCGGTGGGTGGTTTGTGGGGTGGGTGGATGGCTTGTGGGGTGGGTGGATGGTTTGCAGGGTGGGGGATAGGGTTGTTCAGTTGGTTAGTTTGTGGTGGTAAGTGGGTTGGATTGTGGTGGTGGGTTGGTTTGTTTGTGGTGGTAAGTGGGATGGTTTGTGGTTGGGTTTGGTTTCTCGATTTGGTTTGGTGATAGGGTAGGATTAAGTTTTTGGTTTTGGTTGGGTGGTGGGATTGGCTGAGTGGGCCAATGAGGTTGGGATTGGCTGAGTGGGCCAATGAGGTTGGGATAGGGTGAGTGGGCCAGCGAGGTTGGGATAGGGGTGAGGATTGGAATAAATGAGATGCGATTGGCATAGAGTGAAAAATATGGTGGAAAATCCTAGTGGTTGGAGTGATAGATAAATAGGAGGGGGGAATAAATGAAAAATTGAAAATAAAATATTGAAAAACAGATAATTAATTGAATATAATATAATATAAATAAAAATAAATTTTAAAATGATAAAATAAAAATAGAAAATTGATGATAAAATTAGACTACCAGAAAGAAAATCGGACTTTTCAATTCCTCTGGCATAAAGGTTGGGTTGGTCAGGTGCAAAGTTGGATGGATTTGGATTGTTGGTGAATTGTTGTTGGTGTTGATGGTGGTGGTGGTGGTGGAGTTGACTGTGTTGTTGTTGTTGATGTTGTTGTTGATGTTGTTGTTGTTGTTTTTTCTGAGGTGGTGTCTTCATTGTTTCACTCAGGACAGCGCCATTGTGTTGGTTGGCTTCTTCGATCTAGTGAGATTTATGAAATAAAAAATAAAGAATAAATGGATATATTGAAAAAAAAAAATTTTTTATTAAATTAAATTTCTTTCATAAATATAATGAGTTGATAAATTGAAAAATTTTTAACTCATTCTTTCAAATAAACTATAGTCAAAAAACAAAGAAATAAAAATAATTTCAAAATAATATATAAAAATATATAAAATTATAAATATATGATATAATATGTATAATAATGAATATAATATAATATAAAATACTAATATAACAATTAACAATAATAAATATAATCTAATAAAATATACTAATATAATAGAAAATAATATTATATTATACTATAATTATAAATAATATTTTTAAAAACTTTCAATCCACCATCGGCAGGCCTAAACCACTTCGGGCCCAGTTGGCAGTGGAGAACAATTCAACGAGTTTTTGGGCGACAGGGGAGGATGAGTTGGGTGGGGGGAAGATGGGGGAGGTGCAGGTGGGACAGGTGAATCCGGCTGGTGCGGTGTTCGGAGGCATGCTTCGTTCGTATGCATCCAAGCATTGCCAGTGGTAGACGTCTGTGGTGGGTGGGTGTGGGTGGTGATCGGTGGTGAATGGTGTGGTGGGGGTAGTGGATAGTGATTGGTGGTGAATGTTGTGGTGAATGTTGGATATTGTTGTCGGGATGTTGTTTAATAAGGTCAAATGTTACATGTTGTTAAAGATTAAATGTTGGATGAGTGAGGAAAAAATGTTCTGTGTCAGCTTAATAATAGATTTTTGAGGGTTGTCGATGGTTTAAGATATGTTTCTTTTTTAACATATTCATGAAAAAATGTTTGAAATTTGTTTCGAAGAATACATATTATGGTAATAAGATCTATTGTTAGAATTAAAAAAGTTTTCAATTTAAAGATTTTTGAAATGAAAAATGTCAATAATTTTATTCTAAAAATTTCAAAACCTCAATACCTTCTAATTATATTATAGATTTTATAGTCGCATTTTTTGCACCCACCATAGCACAGCAATCTGATACAGTCACCGCACGACTCATCACTCAGACTCTTTCCACAAAGTCTACAAGATGGATCATAGTCACTGTCTTGTAACCACCTCAAATACGACTGCACTACACACTGTTGATAAAATAAAATAAATTATATTTTTATTGTTTGAGATTTTAAATTATTTGGCTAGGTTGCCAGACACCGGAAAATAAAGTAAGAGTACAAACACAAATCATAAAGTGAATTCTTGAGAATAGAGAAATTTCGAAATTTATGTTTGCGTCAGCGCAACTTCAAAGTACTGACTCTTGGATGATCTGTCACCAAACAATGCTCACAAACGTTGACTGTGTGTTCGAAACAAAATAAAGTTGTCACTTTTTTTTTCGGACATTTACACAAACCCATTGTTACTATACTATTCAATTAAGATCAACTGAACTTTCGGAAGATCCTTTAAAGAATTTTAATTTGTATGCCACGTAATAAACAAAGTGTAAAGTAGACTCAAACTAAAACCCTAAATTTTGTTATGACAATAGATTTAAAAAAATAATGAATAAAAAACCATGAATTACAAAAACAATTATTTTGGCCATTAGATTTAATCACTGCTTCATCACCATAGAAATTGGCTACTATTTGGGATTTCAATTAAAACGCAAGATAATTCAGTAAATTGAGTTAAAAACTTCATGGATCCTCTTTATTTAGCCCTTTCTCTATACAGACGTAAAAACTACAAAGAATGTGAAAAAAATTGCAATGAAATGCTTGAAAAAAATCCTTCAAATCAGGTAGAACATGATATAACTAGAATCTGTTTAAAATTATGATTTTAAATAAAGTGTTTTTGAAAAGTTGAAGTATTCAAATGAAAATTTTTTAAGCGTTTGATATAAATTTTCACAGTCAGTATGGTTGCTGAAGATGAAAACGATGACAGCTCAAGTGTATATAGACCAGTTGGATATGGATGACACAAGTTTGCTAATCGATTTCAATAATCTCAATCAAAAGATTACTACACACACACACATACACACACAAACAAACACACACACACACACACACACACACACACACACACACACACACACACACACACACACACACACACACACACACACACACAAACACACGCACACACATACACACACATAAACAAACACATACATACACACACAAACACACACACACACACACACACACACACACACACACACACACACACACACACACACACACACACACACACACACACACACACACACACACACACACACACATAAACAAACACATACATACACACACAAACAAACACGCACACACACACAAACAAAGACACACACAGACATACACACACAAACACACACACACACACACACACACACACACACACACACACACACACACACACACACACACACACACACACACACACACACAAACACACACACAGATTTGGCAGACATGGCTTCAGAGACTCCCTCAATGGCAGTTTCCAACAAACCAGGAACGTCACTTCTTCGTAACACCACTGCTACTGGAAAGAATACCTCATTTGGACTACGGTGGGTGGAATAGTGAATGTTTGTATGGATTTGTAGCTTCAATGATGGTTGAATTTTCAATTTACAATGTTACGCCAAGCTTAATTAGTCTAATCTAATCTAATCATTTGTATAGAGCTTGTCTTAATCTAATCAAAACATCAATAGCGCGTCTTTTAGCACGTTTTCAAAAGCTACTCAAAGCCACAATGATTATTACTATCGCTTTCATCATCACTACCACCGTAACAACAAAAATAATTTTTTTCCAACTGCAATTGCAACAACTTTTCATAAAAATAAATGTTTCATTAAATTAAGTTTCTTGGCCACTAACCCCCAAAATACTCCAAACTCACCATCACAGAAACATCCAGAAGACTGGTAGGATGGTAACGGGCTATCTGAGGCCTGACACCCACACGAGAGGGGGTTCGAATCTCAGAGAAGCCCTCACCACTGCTTCCAAAAACACCAGTAGAGCCGTCACTAGAGCTGCTAGACTCGCAACTGTTAGTGGAATTGTTGGTGGAAAAGGTTGGTAAAAGAGTAAGTAGAAGAAGGAATGAGAGAGTTAAACGTATCCGGAAGTGTCATCTCACATTTCCGTTCCATCACTCTTTTTCATCAACCTCTTCAAAGCCATCACACCAAACACATCTGAAGATAGTATCACTACCACTATTATTCTTCAATTCATGGTTCCACTGCCACTATCATCTTAAAACTGTCAATCACACCTAACCAACAACTAATGAACACTCATTCAATCATCTACAAACAAACGCTCATCCACTAACTCACCAAACCCACCCAACACACCCACCCAACAAAACACCCACACAATACACCCACCCAACACCAACCCAACAAACACCCACCCAACAATCACCCACCAAAAAATCACCCACCCATCAAACACCCACCCAACAATCACCCATCCAACAATCACCCACCCAACAATCACCCACCCAACAATCACCTACCCAACAATCACCCACCCAAAAATCACCCACCCAGGCTTCGATGACGATGATGAGTGGCAACGATGGATTCATCAACCTGAGCAGACTGGACATTGACAAGTATGCCCGCATGAACACCATCAATAAAACCCTCTACGAATACATCTTCTACCGGGAGAATGACGTCACCAAGGTGATGGTGGTTATGGGATGACGGTGATATTTTTGTGACTCAGTTGTTTTGGTTGTGGTGACTTTTTGTGTGGTGAAACATTAGGTACACTGTACACCACACCACACAAGCCTATGAAATAGCTACAAATCCACCACACAAGCTATAAACTATATACAACTCTACCACCACACATGCCTATAAGCTATCTAAAAAACCACCAGGCCTATTAGCTATCTACAACACCATCAGGCCTATTAGCTATCTACAACACCATCAGGCCTATGAGCTATCTACAACACCAATAGGCCTCTTAGCTATCTACAACACCATCAGGCCTATGAGCTATCTACAACACCATCAGGCCTATGAGCTATCTACAACACCATCAGGCCTATTAGCTATCTACAACACCATCAGGCCTATGAGCTATCTACAACACCATCAGGCCTATGAGCTATCTACAACACCATCAGGCCTATTAGCTATCTACAACACCATCAGGCCTCTTAGCTATCTACAACACCATCAGGCCTATGAGCTAGCAACGCTAGCGTCCAAGGCGAACAGCGGAGACTGGTGGTGGAAGGAGCAGATGGCCAAGTGCTACAGCAGACAACGTAACTTCCGTCAGGCCATCTTCATGCTGCAACAATCGATCCAGGATCAGCCCTTCATCGATAACTACTTGTATCTGTCCAAGGTGGCTTGGTGGTGGTGGTGCTAGTGCTGGTGGTGGCTGGACCTGGTGGTTTTTGGGTTGTGGGTTTGAATTTTGGGTCGTGGGTTTGAATTATGGGTGGTGGGTTTGAATTATGGGTGGTGGGTTTGGGTGGATTTGTTGAACGTGGGTGGTTATATAAACGGATTTTTTGGCTACACAATCCACACCCATAGTACCAACAACAGTCAGTCACTCTAACCACAAAACACCCACCTACACCTATGAACCACCCAAACCCATTAACCACCCGAACCACCCACACTCCAAACCCACCCACACCCCCAAACCACTCAAACCCGCCCAGTTCTTTCTCAAGTTGGATCAACCACAGTCCGCACTGGGGTGTCTCAATGAGGCGCTTAACACGTTCCCAAACGCTGTATCCATTCTCTTGAGGGTGGCTAGGCTGCATGAGATGCTGAGGGATGGGGACAAGAGTATAGGGCTGTACACTAGCGTACTACAGCAGGACTACAACGACGTAGAAGCCATGGCGTGCATTGGAATTTATAACTTCTACGACGAAAAACCGGAAGTTGCAGCTAAGTATTTCCAGTTTGTGGCTTGTGGGTTCTTTTTTGGTTTGTTCCTCATGGCTTTGGTTGTGGGTTTGGGTGGATTTGTTGAATGTGGGTGTGTGGGTGTGTGGGTGGTTGAGTGGGGTTGTTGATTTTGGGGTCGTTTTTGTTTTTGTTTTTTTTCCATGTTTTTTATTGTTTTGATTTCTTTAACCTTTTCATTTTGAATCTAGGTTTTTGTTTTTTTCTTATTCATTTTTTAATTGTTTTTTTCATCTTTTTTTAAAATCTTTTTTTTTTGTTTTTTTAATTTATTTCTTTCTTTGTTTCCTTCACAGACGTCTGTTACAGATGGGAGCAATGAATGCTGAAACCTACAACAACCTCGGTTCCTCACGTGCTCAATTATCCAATCGCTGATTAACTTATTGATTATTTCATAAGTTTTTATATAAATAATTGTTATATAAATAATTTTAATTGTTTCACTAAAAATTCAAACTTTGTTTTCTAAGTAACCATTAACATAGCTATCCACAAATTCATCTAATCGTCCACCCAACCATTCATCTTCTCACTCACCCATTCATCTACTCATGCATCCATTCATCCATAAATCTATGCACCCATGAATGCATGCATCCATTCATCCATGAATCCATGCACCCATGCACGCATGCAGGCTTGTGTTGTTTCCAGTCGCAACAGCTTGACGCCTGCATGACGTGTTTCATGAAAGCTCTCAACTTGTCGTCTGATGACGCCACCACCGCTGATGTCTGGTACAACATCGCCTATGTTGCTATGGTGATGAAGGGTGGTGAAGGAATTGTCGCCATGGTGATTAAGAGTAGAAAGAGTGGATAGCGGTTGTTGTGGTGAGTTAAGATGGAAGGGGGTAAGATGGACGGGGTTTGAGGGTGAAGAGTAAAGATTGGGTAGGGAGGAGGAAGGTGAGGGTGGTGAAAAGAAGTGGGTTGAAAAGCGTGAAGGATTTTTCAGTTCATCTGTTTGATTCATCCCCTTCTTTGGAATTCAGCGGTCAAGAATCCCTTCATTGTCATCCTCCTTCTCACTCACCCTTCCTTCCCTTTTTCACCCCCCTCCCCCCTCCTTCAGATGAGCGGAGACCTAACCCTAGCTACCCAGTGTTACCAGTTGTCACTCGCCTACAATGACAAACATGCCGAGAGCTACAACAACCTGGCTGTCATTGAGTTCAACAAGGGAAAGCTAGAAATGGTGACGTTGATATTAAAAATATTTACAAATAAAGCGATTTTATTCAAACTTAAAGATCAAAAATAACTTTTAAAATTGAAATTCTTTTTTGTATTATTGAATAAATTGATTTTTTAAAAGTTTTGTTTACTTTTAACCACCACATAGGCGCGAGCGTTCCTTCAATCCAGCTTCAATTCCGATGCCAGCATCTTCGAACCACACTACAACTATGCCCTTCTATCCAATAAGGTGAGTAGGCAATTGAATTTAACCAAAATCAATTCAAACCTATTATTCTTTTCAATGGTTTCGAAATAATCGGAACTATCTTATTGTGATTTTTAATAATTATAATTGTTTTTTGAAAAACTTTTGACAATTATAATAAATTATTTAAAAACTTTTAACAATCATAATTATTTTTTAAAAACTTTTAACAATTATAATTATTTAAAAAAAACTTAACAATTATACTTTAGTTTAATTTGAAGATACGAAATTGAAAATAGTGAATTAATCTCAATCATTCATCAGTTGAACGATGTTGAATCTGCCTATGCATCTTTACGGAGGTCATTGGACATATATGAAGATCACCCCCCCTCTCTTGCTCTCTTCAAAACCCTCTCCAATCTTCTCATCTTCGACTGAACGTTAAAAAAAATTAAAGTGAAAATTCATGGTTTTTTTTTTCAAAAACAAAAATTGGGATTAAAGAATTTAATAAAAATTTTTTCATTTATTAGTAGTTTGAAGAGTAGACAAACCAAAACAACTAGATTAACTTTTCGATTTAAAGTTCTAATAGTGTTTATAGCTTCACTATAAAGTGGTTTTATACATAGACAGCAATGGAGGATAAATCGAAAAATGAATTTTTTACAAGACCACCAATACCAACGCCAAACGATATTATTTCGGACCTTTCAAGAGCCTCTGCGGACGATGTCGTGTTTAAAATATTTTCAGGTAATTTAAGAGATTTCACAGTTAATCATATAAATCTTTGTTTTCAATTTTTATTTATTTTTTCATTCAAGTTGTGAACGAAATTCTATTGCTTCGACATTTCAATCACAGGATCGAACGGAGAAGAAGTTAGCGACGGAATAAAAGAAATTGAAAATTCTTTGAAGATTTTTCAAAAGTTGGGAAAAAATGCTGAAAAACTTAAAAATTCGATTCCAAGTTTCAACAACACTCTATCTTAACCATTTTCAAAATGACAATTTTTTATCAAATATAGTCAATCTGCTTAGTTATTCAATAATCTAAAATTATCCGAAAATACGCTCAATTCGTATTTTCAATTTGTACAACTTTTAATCAACGCTATACCATCTTCAGTATAAATTAACTCACAATAATATTCTCCAAGCGATATTAAATCAGAGAGTTCAATAAAACGACAACAAAATCTTTCATTAAAACTTCATAGCTTCGAATCACAGCGGTAAGGTGAGATTATGCCTTCACAGTGGCAGGCTTTGGTGAATGTGGTAGGCTAACATGTCTTCGTCGTTACAGGAGTTCCTCTTGCATCGACACGTCAGCTTTCTGACATTAAACCTAACCTTGTAGCTTTTATCTGCAACTTTTTGCATCATTTTTAGACGTTTTATCGCCATTTTATTCCCCCTTGCCTTCCTTTCAAACGGTTCTAGAAATTTTTTCGAAATTTCACTTTTCAAAACTTTTTCCACAACTCTCGTTTCCATCTTGCACGTTCCGTTGGATTGCCTCTCTAGAGGGTTTGTATATAGGTCGGTGGCTTCAGCACAAAACCTACGGACCAATACGGCCTGACTGACTGGTTTGTCTGGGATAACGATTGTAACTTATTATTATTGTTTTTGTTTTCATTATTATTATTATTATTTTATTATTATTATTATTATTATTATTATTATTATTATTATAATTTTCATTATTACTATTATTATTCTTATCATCATTATTATTATTATTATTATTATTATTATTATTATTATTATTATTATTATTATTATTATTATTATTATTAATATTATTATTATTATGTAGGCATAAATAAAATTAAATATAAATATTTAGAAAAATCTGACGTTACTCAAGAGAACTTACCAGCATCCAGTCTGTATTCCACGGCGCAGTCATAATGACCCTGACCGCAGTACATCAGCTTCGTTGCGGGTGTGCAGTCGTGACATACGAAACAAACTCGTGAATAAATTAAGCTCCTCATCATTAAAAGAACTAAAAGTGCATTCTGAGGAATCAACTTTGATACTTTTTTTATCGACATTTCAATTTTTTTCGAAACTAAATCTCAATTTTTTCCTAACTTCAAATCAAAACAACAACAACAACAACAGGGTTTCACAATGGATTTTATTGCGCTGATCACAAACAGTATAGAAACGTCATTATGATGGAATACAAAACTGATCTAAACGAAATCCATCCCAAAGTTGAAAATGAAAACTCTGATTTGATATCTGATTCATCATAAATAATATATTTTCTAATTTATACCGAAAAATCATGAATAGTGAAATTTATAATAACATATTAATAATGCAACTAGTCAAAAAATCGTTGTTCCTTCGATTGTTGTAAGTGTAGAAGAATCTATTGGAGCTATCTATTTCTAATTTGTTAAAAAAACACATTAAAATAATAATTTTAGTTTTGAAAATTGAAAAATAATCTTTATTCCTATTCAAAGGAGATTATTCTTCAGTAACGCCGTATAAACAGAAGCACGTTATAGTAAACGACCGTGAAGAATTCTAAGGTTAGTTGTGATTGTTTTCATCGAAATCAAACAATAAGATGAAAACTCTATTTCAACCCACATTTAATCTCCTTGTCATTCTTCACTCTGCCCGCCCACCCTTTGAGTAAAACCCACCATTATTTCAAGCTAGCACCGCCCCTTTTCTACCAAAGCCCCGCCCATTATTCTATTGAAAATCTCCAATCAGGTTTTGAACGCTTTTGAACAGTGTGGAATCAGCGCTAAACAAATGATTTGATTTGATTAGATTAGATTAGAACCAGGCTTCCGTTTTTACTCCGTTTTCCATAATTTACTCTCAATTGAACCAGTAAATAGCTCTCAACCCCAACCATTACAAATCTTAATCTTCCTCCAAGTGCTACCATTTGCATTCTCAAATCCATGCCTTCTCAATTATAC
The DNA here is from genome assembly GCA_947562095.1 of Branchellion lobata. NCBI lineage: Eukaryota > Metazoa > Annelida > Clitellata > Hirudinida > Piscicolidae > Branchellion > Branchellion lobata. The sequence goes on along the minus strand of OX387258.1, from coordinate 5,933,864 downwards.
CTCAAATTCACCAAACCTTTCCAGCTCCTCCGTTATCTTATCAACCTATTCACCATCACCAATTCACCATCACCCATTCACCATCACCCATTCACCATCACCCGTTCACCATCATCCATTCACCATCACCCATTCACCATCACCCATTCACCATCACCCATTCACCATCACCCATTCACCATCACCCATTCACCATCACCCATTCACCATCACCCATTAACCATCACCCATTAACCATCACCATCACCCATTCACCATCACCCATTCACCATCACCCATTCACCATCACCCATTCACCATCACCCATTCACCATCACCCATTCACCATCACCCATTCACCATCACCCATTCACCATCACCCATTCACCATCACCCATTCACCATCACCCATTCACCATCACCCATTCACCATCACCCATTAACCATCACCCATTAACCATCACCATCACCCATTCACCATCACCCATTCACCATCACCCATTCACCATCACCCATTCACCATCACCCATTCACCATCACCCATTCACCATCACCCATTCACCATCACCCATTCACCATCACCCATTCACCATCACCCATCCACCATCACCCATCCACCATCATCCATCCACCATCATCCAACCATCACCAATACCATCAGTTCTTCCACCTCTTATCCAAGACGAATAACACTGCTTCCATGGGCATGGGTCGAGACATGGCTGCTTGGATTGTTGGAATGGTTGGAATGGGGGTTGTAGCTGTTTGCGTCTATGTACCCTCCACTGAATCCTCCTGCTACCTCATGGGGTCTATTAAACCCTCCCTTGACATCTCTGGCATCCAGATAAGGTCCACTAAACCCTCCAGCACCTCCTCCCTTGGGTGCATTCAGCCTAATCCTAGTCTCATTACCATTGGAGAAAGAGTGGTTGTTGGCATGAGAGTGAGCGTTGGCGTGGGTGTGGGAGTGTCCAGAGAAAGGGTATTTGGGGGAAGCGTTTGAGGTTGCTGAGGAGACGTTACTACAGTAGTTCTTGGCGGAGTTCACATACACTTTGGAGCCATAGTCGCCTTGGGGGAAGGGTGGTTGAGGAGGGTAGTCAGGTCGAGTGTCGTAGACAACTGGATAATATTCGTTTCGTGATTCGTTGTTGACCACTTCGAAACGAGAGGTGCTCCCTGGAACGGACTCAAAAGGCTCGGCACAGCCACACTCCGCATAATCTCTCGCCACCTTGCGACCCTTCACGTGTGCCTTCGACCTCCTCTTGTAGGCCACTTGACCCAAATCTTCCTCAAACACCTCCTCCTGACGGGAGTGAAAGTTTGGTTTGAAAAAATCTAACCTCAAAAATTTGTGGCGAATGAATAAAAAACTTAAAAAAGTAAATTTCTTCAAAACTCTTCAGACATAGTTCGGTAAAGCTCTTTAGACTTAATTCAGTATCACTCTCAGTGTTCAAATAATTGGTAACAGAGTGCTAATGTGTATATTTGTTATTTTTTAAAACAATATTATTAAGCGCTATACAATTGTTCTGAGATGACTATATTGGCTTAGATTAGAGTGGGCTAGTAGCTGTGTGGTGTGATGGAGAAGTGTTTGGGTGGGAAGGGTGGCGAAAAAAAGCGAAAAGAGAGAAAAAAGGAAGAGAAAAAAATAAAAAAAAGATCGTTTTTTTTTGTAATTATAAATATATGCATGTGATGAACTTATATATTCTAATGCACCCGACGTGGTTAAATTTTTATTGAATTTTTGAGATTTTAATTAATCAATCAATCAATTAGATTAGATCAAAAACGATCTATCGCTGAAACAAAGTATTATCGGAAAAATTGAAACTGAAACCTCTTTAGAGCCACAACAAAAGTAGTAGAACCAGCTTCTTTTTGGCTGAAAGATTATTTTTAGGATTAAAAAAAATAACTTAGAAATAATTTAATTTCAAAATAAGTACCTAATCTAATCAAATCATTTTTATAGCGCTGATTAACACTGTTCAAAAGCGTAAGTATTTTGATTTGAAAAGTTTTGTTAGTCTGTGATGGATTTAATTAAAAATTATTGAAAATTTATATAAAGTATAAAATTTTATAAAATTTTAGACTGGACTGAATATTATTTAAAAAAAAAAGTGTAATCACCTTTTTGGGAACGTCCGAGTATCTGTAAGACTGTGAAGTGATTGATCATATTTAAAAGGAATTGATGTAGAATGAATAAGACTACAATAGAAATAACGATTCTTAAAATGATAATAATTTTGATAAAAATCAAAATTTTCAACTGAAAAGTTTAAAATAATTACATATTACCCACCATTTCGATTTCGAAAAGACCACTAAGTGGATAGCTTGGAAAAAGACAAATTTATTCAGGCTAAATTGTTTTCACAGAAACCAAACCGAAATAGTCTTTCGAAATTGAAACGAAAAGTAAAAGCGTAATAATGGCGTCTAATCGTGCCTTAGAGTCTATTTGAGGGTGTTTTAAGTCATTGTCAATGTATCTCTGTGTGGTTCTGCTTGAACGATTCTTCAACAACCCTCAATTGTATGACTGCTAGTCACTCGGGAGTTGGTCTTTTGGGCAGAAGTATGAACAATAATTTATAACTTTTGGATAATAATAGTAATACTGAGAAAATAGACTATATATAATTAATATAATAACTTAAATAACTACTCAATCACTTAATTATACTTTTTGAAGTAATCTTTTATTGGAATTGTTATATTTTATTGTTGTATTGTTATAAAGATTTTGAATTTCTTCATTTCATTTGAAATAAATTTTATTTTATTTTTTCAAATAATTTTTGTGGCGTAAAAACCTGCTTAATTAGTTAATGAATAGGATATAATTGTCTAAAGTATATTTTAAATGCACTTTTCACTAATGCTATGCCTTTAATTTTAGTAAAAGCAATATGAAAAAAAGTGTGATTCTCGCACATAAAAGCGCACAGTCTTGATTTAAAAATAAAAAAATTAAAATAAAATACTAATATTAAATTTTCAACTTTTTATTTTTAAAGTTTCAGTAATAATACTTCTAGTTCACACAAAAAAACACAATGAACGCGAGGTCTCATACTTTTGAGCTGGTAAAGTCATCTTCTTTAAACAATATTTATTTAATTATTATTCACGAATCAATCATCAATTCAACAACTTTGCCAGGTT
>OX387258.1:5915693-5928193 GCA_947562095.1 Branchellion lobata | reverse complement strand
GCGCCTTGTTCCGCCGGGAAGAGTTCCTATGGGAGGTGTGGACTGTGTCCCTCTGTGTCGTCCACCTCAACAGCCAAAATGGTCACAATTTCATTTCATTTTTCCCCTTTTTTTTATTTTTTATTTCCAAAATTAATTTTTTTTTCAAAATTGAATTTTTTTTCTCAAAAATTGAATTTTTTTTTCTTCAAAATTGATTTCTATTTTTCCAAAGTTAGATTATTTTTTTGAATAAATAGTGATTTATAAAAATTTTTTTTTATTTTTCTCTTTTTTCAAATTTTTTTCCCAGCTGAGTTATCTTCCCGAATCTAATTTTCAAATTCATAAATTTCAACTTTTATAAACATTCCAACCATTTTTCAATCTTCCTCTTCAACTTGTTTTTCTTATTTTCAAAACTCCTTTCGTTGAACACTCAAACGCTCATTCCAAGGCTACATTCACCCCACCCAAACACCCACCCACCCCAATCACCCATTTACCTCACCCAAACACCCATCCTCCCCACCCAAACATCCATTTAACCACCCACCCTCTCCACTCAAACACCCATTCACTCCACCCAAACACCCATCTAACCACCCACCCTCCCCATCCAAACACCCATCTAACCACCCACCCTCCCCACCCAAACACCCATTCAACCCACCCAAACACCCATCCAACCACCCACCCTCCCCACCCAAACACCCATCCAACCACCCACCTTCCTCACCCAAACACCCATCCAACCACCCACCTTCCTCACCCAAACACCCATACAGCCCACACAATCACCCACCTTCCCCACTCAAACACCCACCCTCCCCACTCAAACACCCACCTTTTCCACTATCCCTTCTAGAGCGTCGTCAAATGAGTGAGGAGTTGGGCGAGAGTCTGATGGAAAAGATGCTCACCATCACAGACACCATGGGTCGCTTCGAATACGTGCCCAAGGTGCTCCTGATGATGATGATGATGATGATGATGATGATGATGATGATGATGATGATGATGATGATGATGATGATGATGATGATGATGATGATGATGATGATGATGATGATTATGATGATGATGATGATGATGATGATGATGATGGTGATGATGATGATGATGATGGTGATGTTGATGATGATGATGATGATGATGATGATGAGGATGATGATGATGATGTCATCATCATTATTATTATTATCAACATCCTCATCATCATCACCATCATCATCATCATCATCATCAACATCCTCATCATCATCACCATCATCATCATCATTAGCTTTGACTTTCTTTATAATAAATACTCATATAAATGTAAAATATGAGAGTTTTAAAAATGTATAAATTATATGAATAAATAAAGATTATATTTGTTTTTCATTATTTATTTATTTATTTATTTATTCATTTATTTGTTTATCTATTTATTCATTTATTTATTTATTTATTTATTTATTTATTTATTTATTCATTTATTTATTTATTTATTTATTTATTCATTTCTTTATTTATTTATTTATTCATTTCTTTATTTATTTCTAGCTTATCCATTTATTCCTTCATCTCTTCATTCAGTTATTTATTTATTTATTTCTTTTATCATTCAATTGTTTATTTATTCATTTGTTCATCCATATTTCTGTTCATTTGTTCATCCATATATTTGTTTATTTTTTCATCCATATGTTTGTTTATTTGTTCACTTGTTTATTTATTTGTTTAATCCTCTTTTTCTTCATTTATTCATTTATTTTTTCAATCATCTCTCCACTTAATTATTCAATTATTCAACCATTCATTCGTCTATTTATCTAATTATTTAATTATATTATTATTTAATTATTTAATTATTTAATTATTTAATTATTTTATTATTAAATTATTTAATTATTTAATTATTTAATTATATTATTATCCAATTATTTTATTATTTAATCATTTAATTATTTTTTTATTCAATTATTCAACCATTCATTCGTCGTATACGTACGCTTCAAGGTTCCTCCAGCACAAGACCTTGACCTGGTCTTCGACTGCTCCTTCCCTGACGTGCAACCTTACCTCTTCAAGGTGGAGGAGGGGGGGGGGAAGGGGAGGGGATGGGTGGAATGGGGGTAAATGGAGGGTTGGTTGGAGTGGTGGATGGATGAGTGGTTTGATGGAATTGTCATTGTTATTACTTCTTTTTTTGCTATCATTATCATGATTATTATTGATATATCTATTTCTCTTAATTTTTATTATCATTATTATTTTTGATCATATTATTATTATATTTATTATTAATATTATTATTTTTTTCATTTTTATTATCATTATAATAATAATTATTATTTATTAATATTGTTATTATTATTATTATTATTATTATTATTATTATTATTTTTATTATTATTATTATTATTATTATTATTATTATTATTATTTATATTATTATTATTATTATTATTATTATTATTATTATTATTATTATTATTATTATTATTATTATTATTATTATTATTATTATTATTATTATTATTATTATTATTATTATTATTATTATTATTATTATTATTATCATCATCATTTTCATTATCATTATAATTATTTTTGCTATTTTTTTAATTTTTTATTTACTATTTTTTTCAGTTTTTTTAATTATTTTTATTTTTATTATTTTTATTTGTTTTATTATTATGAATATCATCATCATCATCACCATCATCATCATCATCATCATTATCATCATCATCATCATCATCATCATCAACATCATCATCATCATCTTCATCTTCATCTCCTTCAAACTCCCCCCCCCCTCCCTCCCCCCCCCCCAGTTGAACACTCAGTTCAACACCTATCCAGTCCCTTCGCAGTCTGTGGGCTTCAACGTCAAGAAGCTCATCAAGGGAGCTCTCGCCATCAACGGACTTTAGCCATTAACAATTTCATTTTTTTTTCTTGAATTTTCAATTTTTATTTTTTAAATTTTAGTTTTAAATAATTAAAAAATAATTAAAAAATAATTAGTTATTTTTCTATTTTATTAATTTTTTTTCGACTTTTATTTAAATGTTTTAAAAAATCTTTTTTCATTTATTTTTCAAATTAATTTTTTACTTTGCCTTTAAAATATTATAATCAAAATATTTATTTTTTTCGAATCATTACCTTAAAATGTTTTTTTTAGTTTTTTAATTGGTTTCAAAACTAAATTCAAGTTTTTTTTTTAAATATTTTTCAATAGTTTTTATTTCATCAAATCCAGACAGGCGCTGAAAATCTTTTTTTAACTACTATGTTGATCCTCTTGATTCACTAACTAGATTTCTTAGTATTATTATATTGCATTTTGTTTCTACATATTTGGATTTTACTGAAAAATTGTAAATTCTTGTTCACTTATTGTTGTTATATTCATGTTTTTCGCAATTTTCAAGCTTTTAATCACGATAAAATACAAATAAACGCTAGAAAATTTATTTCACTTTTCTACCTTTCGGTCGTCATGGTGATGACGCACATGCTTATAGGCAATTATAAAGTTGAATGCGGTAAACGTATAAGCAAAACAAATATATAATACAAAATATATAAATAACAAAAAATACTCAAATAAAAATTACTAAAAAATAAATAAAAGTCGAATGTCTTTTTATTAATCATATTAAAAACACTAAAATGGCCGAAAGTTTAAGCGTTGAAATGAGCTACTTGAGTAGTTGTGACGACAACCCCAACGACCTAGACGACCAAAAACTGAAGGAGGTTGTGGAACAGTCGAGGTTGGAAAACTTTTTGAAATATTATTCTTAAAGTATTCAAATGGGTTCAATTATTCTTCATTATTATTATTATTATTATTATTATTATTATTATTATTATTATTAGTATTAGTATTAGTATCAGTAGTAGTAGTAGTAGTAGTAGTAGTAGTAGTAGTAGTAGTAGTAGTAGTAGTAGTAGTAGTAGTAGTAGCAGCAGTAGTAGTAGTAGTAGTAGTAGTAGTAGTAGTAGTAGTAGTAGTAGTAGTAGTAGTAGTAGTAGTAGTAGTAGTAGTAGTAGTAGTAGTTTTACTATTATCTTTTTTTGAACTGTTTTTTGTTATCTCTATTATTGGCGATATTTTATTTTTTTGTTGGTAGGGCTTGTTTTAGCTAATATTTTTGATGTCAGTTGCTTTTTTTGACTTTTTACAAATTAGACATTTTACTATTTTGTTTTTTTGTTTAAGAATTTTTTTGTTGATTTTTTAAAATTAAATAATGTAATAAATAAAAAATATTCATAAATATTCAGTCCAAAAAAAAACTGCGATTTTTCTTTTTTTAATTAACGAAAACCTCCAGAGAAAAACTCAGGGTACAGCGCATGGAGGTTCAAATGTTTGAAGATTATTCAAAAAAAGTGAACATAAAAGTGGCCACAAAAAAAGGTTCTCAAAGTAACCACCCAAACAGCCAGTTGACCACCCCGGCCGAAACAATCGGTGTCAAAATGCCTAGCCCTTACTCAATACGACAATCAAGATCTCGCAGTAGCAACTATGAAAGGTTTTCTAGACTGAGTCTGGATCAGAAGAGACTTATCGTCAACTGGAAGCTTGAAAGTTTAACGAAGGAAAAAGAAGAAATGGAAATTAACCATCACAAAAGCATTGACAACTTCATGGTTAAGATTTTAATGTATTATTTTTAGTTTCAAAACTTTTAAATTTTTATTTTCAAAACATTTAAATTTTTATTTTTAGAACTTTAAAATTTTTATTTTTAGAACTTTCAACTTAAAATTTATTTTTGTTTATTTTAAATTAAATGTTAAATAGAAGATTTATTGTAACTTTTACTTCTAACTCAATTTTAAAAATCGGCATTTTATCAAAATTAAAGAATAAAAATAGAGACCATGGTGTTGACACCCAGACGTTAACGTTGGCACACAAGGAACAGAGTGAAGACTTGCTGAAGGAAGAAACCTTGTTCGATGGATTATTCTCGAATTATTACAACATGGGCGAGTCCATTCCGAATGGTGGGGGTGTGAAGCCTATTGAAAGGAGGCAGTTGAAACAGGCTTCTGATGATGATAAGCATGGGAGTGATAGTGATGGAAGAAAAGAAGAAGGAGAAGAAAGAGAAGGAGAAGGAGGAGGAGGGGGAGAAGAAAAAGAAGAAAAAGAGGAAGGAAAAGATAGAGAGAAAGAAGACGAAGAAGGAATAAATGATACTGCTAGTATTATTACTACTATCACTGCCGCTACAGCAGCTACTGCGGCTACTGCTGCTACAGCAGCTACTGCGGCTACTGCTGCTACAGCAGCTACTGCAGCTACTGCGGCTACAGCGGCTACTGCTGCTAACCTTAAGGATAATAGTAAAAATAATGATAACAATGAGAGCAATATTAATAATAAACATAATAACATCAAGGAAAACAGTAGCAATGATAATATAAAAAGAAATAATAAAAATAATAATAAAAATAATATTGATAATAATAAAGAGAATAATACAAACAATAATAAAAATAATAATGATAATAACAAAAGTACTGATAATAGCAACAAAGAGGATAAGAATGCAGTGAGTATGAGGGAGAGAGCATACGGAGTGTTGAGGAAACATGCCAAGTTCATAGAGGATCAGATAGACAAGAAGGTGATGGATTAGTGGAGGATGGGTGGAGGATGAGGGATGGATGAGGGATGGATGAGGGATGGATGAGGGATGGATGAGGGATGGATGAGGGATGGATGAGGGATGGATGAGGGATGGATGAGGGATGAATGAGGGATGGATGAGGGATGGATGAGGGATGGATGAAGGATGGATGAGGGATGGATGAGGGCTGGATGAGGGATGGATGAGGGATGGATGAGGGATGGATGAGGGATGGATGGGTGGAGGATGAGTGGAGGATGAGTGGAGGGTAAGGGATGGATGAGGGATGGATGGGTGATTGATGAGGGAATGATGAGGGATGGATGAGTGATGGATGGGTGATGGATGAGGGATGGATGAGGGATGGCTGAGGGATGGATGAAGGATGAATGAGTGTAGGATGAGGTATGGATGAGGGATGGATGAGTGATGGATGGGTGATTGATGAAGGATAAATGAGTGCTAGATGAGTGGGTGGGTGAGTGATGGATGGGTGATGGATGAGGGATGGATGGGTGATGGATGAGGGATGGATGAGTGATGGATGGGTGATGGATGAATGAAGAAGGGTGAATTTAGTGATAGTGAAAAAAAGAAATCAACAAAACAAAAAAAACTGAGAAAAAAACTGAAAAAAAACTTAATCATATAAAAACTCCCATCCAGACAGGAAGGCTGGCGAAGATGAAGCTACAGAACGCCTCTGTTAAAAACAACCTCGTCACACTTACCTCCTTGCTCAAGCAGGTCACCACCTATCACTGAAAAAAACAATATATATATATATATATATATATATATATATATATATATATATATATATATATATATATATATATATATATATATATATATATATATATATATATATATATATATCACATTTATTTATTCATTTATTTATATAATAAAAGAGAAATTAATTAAATAATAATAATAAGACTTATTTTGTATAGCGCTAAACTTATATTAATAGGACACTACCATATATCGTATCTAACCTCCCTAACTCTTCTACAGAAAGAGGAGATATGCGAGAACATACAGGAGGTAGACTATGAGAAGACAGGTCTGCAGAACAGGAGCCTGGAAGAAGAACTAAATCACGTGGGGGAGGTTGGTGTCTTAGTCTTCCAATTAATTTTTTAGTCTTCAACTTATTATTTACTCTTCTACTTATTATTTAGTCTTCTACTTATTTTTTAGTCTTCTACTTATTTTTTAGTCTTCTATTTAGTTTTTAGTCTTCTACTTATTATTTATTTTTCTATTTAGTTTTTAGTCTTCTACTTATTTTTTAGTCTTCCAATTATTTTTTTAGTTTTCTACTTATTATTCAGTCTTCTACTTATTATTTAGTCTTCTACTTATTTTTTAGTCTTCTACTTATTTTTTAGTCTTTTATTTAGTTTTTAGTCTTCTACTTATTTTTATTTTTCTATTTAGTTTTTAGTCTTCTACTTATTTTTTAGTCTTCCAATTATTTTTTCACTTTTCTACTTATTATTTAGTCTTCTACTTATTATTTAGTCTTCTACTTATTATATAGTCTTCTACTTATTATTTAGTCTTCTACTTATTATTTAGTCTTCTACTTAGTTTTTAGTCTTCTACTTTATTTTCAGTTTGCAACTTATTTTTGGGTTTTTAATTATTTCTTAGTCTTCTACTTATTTAGTCTACTATTAATTTTTAATTTTTTTGTCATATTTTTCTATTTGTTTCCAAAATTTTCATTTTTTTGGTCCATTTCCGGTTTTTGATTTTTCTTCCTAGTCTTCGCCTGGCTCCATATTCATCCAAGTGATTTTATAGCATAATAACATAAATTAGAAATTATAATCATTATATTAACTTTGAATAAATATAATTTCATTTAATTATAATTATAATTATAATATTATAATTATTATATTAACCTCGCAAAAATATTTTTTTTTTACGGTAAAGATTGAAAACTTTTAAAGGTGAGGACGAAACTCAAGGTTACCACCGCAAAGGCTGTTTCGGTGAGAGGCAGATTGGAGGGGGATGGAGGGTGGGAAGGTTTTAGGGGGGTGTGGGGTGGGAAGGTTTTAGGGGGGTGTGGGGTGGGAAGGTTTTAGGGGGGTGTGGGGTGGGACGTTGAGGGGGTGTTGAGAGAATTTTTGGGGAACTTTGTTGGAGGTGGGGGGGAGCTGGAAGGTAAGGGGGTGAAAGGGTAAAAAGAATTTATCTTTTTTCCACCACCCTTCAGAACCTCAACAAAAGCAAGGACGCTCTATGGAGTGTTACATCACGCCAGGTTGACCTAGATAATGACCTAGAAACCAAGAAAAAGCATCTGGAAAGGATTGTGAATGACATGGAAAAGTACTCTGAGGTTAGAACGGGGCTGGAAGGGAAGAGTGATGAGGGAGGAGGAGGAAGAGGGAGAAAAAAAGAGGTATCAGAAGAAGTGAAGTTACTGGTAGAAAGAAAAATAAAAGAAGATCCAAAATTTATTGCATAAAATATCAGATTTCACACAACTTTTTGTAAAAACAATACAAAAATCGAAAAAATAAACAGGAACGCAAAAGATTGATGGAAGAAAACGGACGAATGAATGACTTGAAAAGGAATATTGAAGGTCCCAGTGTGGCGAGGTACATGGCATTGAAAGAAGAAGGAAAGAAGTTACAGAAGGAAATTTCATCGTACAAAAGAAAAATCTCGGTTGCCTTGGTGTGTAGTGATGGGTGATTGATGTTTTAAATTAAGCAATTACAGTTAAAAGCGTTTTATAAATTCATAACTTAGATCAGACTTAATTTGATTAGGTCAAATTGAATTTAATTAGGGCGTTTGGAACAAAAGTAAAATAAATTAAAAGTTTAAACATGAATATTTAAAAATTCTAAAATTGTTTAAAAAAAAAAAATTCAATATAATATTAATTATTTATAATACTATTGCACCAGATCAGAACTGAAAAAGTTCCACCCAAGCATGAGGTTATCAAAATAAATATTTAAACATGAATTATTTTGAAAACAATTGAATTTTTATAATAAAAAATCCAGTTTGGAAATAAATAACTTGAGTCAATTATACATTAGTTACCCAAAGTTAACTTTTAAAAAGATCGTAGTAGTCAGATTAGTCTGCAAAATCCAATAAAAATGGTAAAGAAAAGACCGAAATTATTCCATATATCAATTTTGATCAATTGATGCAGCGAAGCTCGTGTTGATTATTTGATGTTGAGTCATTAAAAAAAATTATGCATGGAAAATCTGCAGGAAATAAAATTTCACTTAAAACGACTTCTATCAAACTAGAAATTTGGACTTCAGTTGTCAGCTCAGCTCGAAAACTGCACCGATCTCGCTACTGAAGACGAGGATTTCCGATGGTACTTAAAAGTGAGTTTTTTAAATGACTTGAAATAATCATTGGTTCTTTTTAATTCGTTGGTATGCAATCAGTGCTATAAAAATCTGTTGAATATAAACATTTTTATTGGAAATGCAAAAATATCGAATTTTTATTTCAAAAAATTGTTTTTTACAGCTCAAATGTACACACTGTGGAGAAGAAACACATGAGTTTGTGTACCTGACCCTCATTGTATGACCAAAGCATCGTTTTGAAACACATACAAATGTATCATGCACTCTATGTATCAATAATTAATTACTTACAAATTGTACAATTAATTAATTAACAATCAATTTTCACCATCTTTTCCTACACCAACACCACAATGAAATTTCACCAACCTTCGCCACCTCCCGCAGGACAGCCAGCCTCTGAAGGGAGGAAGAGGGTCTGCCTCTCTGGTGATCAAGTGCAAGATGTGCCGCAGGGAGAACTCAATAGGTGAACAAGGATTATTAATAATAATAATAATAATAATAATAATAATAATAATAATAATAATAATAATAATAATAATAATAATAATAATAATAATAATAATAATAATAATAATAATAATAATAATAATAATAATAATAATAATAATAATAATAATAATAATAATAATAATAATAATAATAATAATAATAATAATAATAATAATAATAATAATAATAATAATAATAATAATAATAATAATAATAATAATAATAATAATAATAATAATAATAATAATAATAATAATAATAATAATAATAATAATAATAATAATAATAATAATAATAATAATAATAATAATAATAATAATAATAATAATAATAATAATAATAATAATAATAATAATAATAATAATAATAATAATAATAATAATAATAATAATGATAATAATAATAATATTAATAATAATAATAATAATAATAATAATAATAATAATAATAGTAATAATAATACTAATAATAATAAAAATAATAAACAATGATAATAATACTGCTGCTACTACTAGTACTATTACTACTGTTAATATTTTCAATATCAATCAGAATAATAATAAAATAAATACTACCCACACTTAATAATTTTACATATAAAAAAACTTAATTATTATTATATATAGTAATATTGTATCAAGAAACATACGCGAAGGTATAAGTTTTTACGGTCATTATTAGATCAAGTCCGACACACGTTACAAAAACACGGCGAACAATCGAACTAAAAAATTAAAATATACGAGAACAGATTGTTATCAGTCATAAAAGTCACCATTGAACTTACAAAGAACGGCAAAAAAAAGTAAAATAAAAAAATATCACATAAAATATCATAAATAAAGAATAAAAGATTAAGTTTGTACCGAAGCTGCCAACCTCTGGCAGACATCATGAGGGATTCGCTGGTGCCTTACACCTTTGAAGATGTTCCCAAACTCAAAACTGTCGTCTGCTTCGACAGCCGAGGCCTTGAACCCACAGAGTTTGACCCCAGGGTTTGTGGTGGGAATGGTGAAAAGTGGTGGTGTATGGTGGATGAGTGGTGGATGAGTGGTGGATGTGTGGTGGATGTGTGGTGGATGGATGGTGAATGGGTGATGAATGGGTGATGAATGGGTGGTGGATGTGTGGTGGATGGGTGGTGGATGGATGGTGGATGGGTGGTGGATGGGTGGTGGATGTGTGGTGGATGGGTGGTGGATGGGTGGTGAATGGGTGATGAATGGGTGGTGGATGGGTGGTAGATGAGCATTGGGTTGCTTATAGATGGTGAATGGTGGTGGTGGTGGGGGTGAATGAGCGGTGAAATAGCTATCAACGGTCAATTTTTCTCCAGCACGCACACACACACACACACACACACACACACACACACACACACACACACACACACACACACACACACACACACACACACACACACACACACACACACACACACACACACACACACACAGATGGGGTGGAAGGTGAGTGGCTTAGAGTCGGGCAGTAAGTTTGGGGGAGTGAACATTGGGGAGGACTGGGTGGAATTCGATGAGAAAAGCGGCGCCTGTGTTCAGGTTTTTATTTTTTCATTTTTTTATTCTAACATTTTTTTATTTGAAATTTTATTTGAAATCCCATTTTAAGTTCCATTATTATTATTTTAAATCGTGATTTACTTTTTTTTTTTTCAAACCTAAATGAAAACTTCTTCCATCTCCCATACTTCAAACTTTAAAATCGAAATTTTATTTCGCAATTTAAAAATTTAGAATGAATTCAAGGTTAACTTTCAGATTTCTGAGCTCAAGTGGAACATTGTGAGACTGTGAATATAATAAGAATGGGAATAAAACTACTACTACTACTACTACTACTACTACTAGTACTACTACTACTACTACTACTACTACTACTTCTACTACTACTACTACTACTACTGGTACTACTACTACTACTACTACTACTACTACTACTACTACTTCTACTACTACTACTACTACTACTGGTACTACTACTACTACTACTACTACTACTACTACTACTAGTACTACTACTACTACTACTACTACTACTACTTCTACTACTACTACTACTACTACTGGTACTACTACTACTACTACTACTACTACTACTACTACTACTTCTACTACTACTACTACTACTACTGGTACTACTACTACTACTACTACTACTACTACTACTACTATTACTACTACTACTACTACTACTACTACTACTACTACTACTACTGCTACTACTACTACTACTACTACTACTACTATTACTACTACTACTACTACTACTGTGTTTTTCCATCTTTATATATTTTTGACTTCCTCCTCACATCTTTCTGGAGGCTTCTTAAATTTAAAATGAATTTAATTTTAATATGTTGTTGTCAAATTATTGAAAATAAAATTATGGCGAATTATTTCGAAAATATACTTTAAAAAATTAATGAAGAATAAAATAATAAAAAAAATAGTAAAATAATAATTTTTTATTTTCATATTAATAAAAATATTAAAAAAACGAATTTTTATTTTTCAAAAAAATTAAACAAAAAAAGAAATTTTTATTGAAGCCGGAAGCACAAAAGCGGAATTAGAAAATTGAAGATGCAATGGCAGTGAAGGTGTAAGAAAAAGTATGAATAAATAATTATAATATATATATATATATATATATATATATATATATATATATATATATATATATATATATATATATATATATATGTTTATATATATATATTTTTAAAGATTTAAGTTAATATTCATTGAAGGAAATTCCAGACAGGAAGAACGCCTATGTGTCCAATAATAATAATAATAATAATAATAATAATAATAAGTGTTATTATTATTATTTTATTATTAATAGTAGTATAATTAGAATTTGATAGATTTCTTGGAACTGATTCATTATAATTTAATAGATTCTGTATGTTAGCCTCAAGATAATTATTTAATTAATTAACTTCTCATTGTTTAATTAATTTTAATTAATTTTA
>OX387258.1:5898193-5910693 GCA_947562095.1 Branchellion lobata | reverse complement strand
TTGTATTTTATTGTATTGTATTTTATTGTATTGTATTTTATTGTATTGTATTGTATTTTATTGTATTGTATTTTATTTTATTGTATTGTATTTTATTGTATTGTATTTTATTGTATTGTATTGTATTTTATTGTATTGTATTTTATTGCCTTTTATTGTATTGTTTTATTGTATTTTATTGTATTGTGCTTCAGTATTCTCGAGTGTGAGGTACAGAATTGAATACAAAACAATACAATACAATTATGAAAATCACCATGGCGACGTTAACGCCGTAGTGTTTCGAGGCCATACATACGACAAGTGAGAAAGTTGAAAAGAGATTTTTTTTTGGACTTGTTCGGAGATAAAAACCAGAAAGCATTAAAAACAAGTTTTTTGGGATAACTTTACAAAAAAATATTACTGACATTTTTAATAAAAATTTTTTTAGATATATTTTTTTAAATATGTGATTTTAGAAAAATATTAAAAAATTATTTTTTTTATAGTTTTATCTTTAGAAAAACTTAGATATATGAAATTCGTTTTTTCAACATTGAAAAGATATACACAAAAATTGAGTACCGGAAAATGGAAGATGAGGTCGTGAGAAAAACAAAAAAATAGAACAAAAAACGTATGAAAAATACAAATATCGATGCAAAAAAACAACAAAATAAAAGAAAAAAAGTTGTCTCAAAGAGAAAAGTTAAAATTGAATTTTTTTTATATTAAATTTAAATTGAAAAAAAACGATAAAAGATAGAAAAAAAATTGAAAAAACAAAAAAAAAACGACAAAAATTGAAAAAAAAAAAACAACAAAAAAAACACAAAATTTTAAAAAGAGAAAAAAACAACAAAACTTAATTGAAAAAAAAAAAAGAAAATTATTTGAAAAAAAAAACGAAAAAAAAAAACGAAAAAAAAAAAACAAAACTTCACAGTTCATCACGCACGTTATTAAGACAGATTTTGTTGAAGTCACACTGGAGGATGGTTGGAAGGTAGTGTTGTTTGACTTGTTGGTAAGGACAAGCAGAACTTTGGCACACTGGCCAGGCCAGCTGGAAGTCCTTCATGTGCAAGGAGATGTAAGGGACGTCGTTGCAGTGGAAGAGCTCGAAACGGATGTTGCCTGTGAGGAGGAGGAGAAGGAAGAGGATGGAGAAGGAGGAGGATGGTGGTGGTGGTGGTGGTGGAAAAGGAAGAGGAGGAAGAAGAGGAGGAAGAGGAGGAGGAGGATGGTGGTGGTGAAGAAGGAGGAGAAGGAGGAGGAGGAGGAGGAGGATGGTGGTGGTGGTGGTGGAAAAGGAAGAGGAGGAAGAAGAGGAGGAAGAGGAGGAGGAGGATGGTGGTGGTGAAGAAGGAGGAGAAGGAGAAGGAGGAGGAAGAGGAAAAGGAGGAGGAGGAAGAGGAGGAAGAGGAAAAGGAGGAGGAGGAAGAGGAGGAAGATGAAGAGAATGATGGTGGTGGTGGTGATGATGATGATGATGAGAATGATGATGATATAATAATAATAATAATAATAATAATAATAATAATAATAATAATAAAAACAACAACAATAATAATGAAAAACATGTATATATATAATTAAAAAAAAAAATAAATATGAATAATGATGATAAAAAAAAATCTTATTTGTAGATGAAATCAAATGAACTGCGATGTACAAAGCGCTAAAGAAATAGGCTACTCATTAGCGAGGTTAATAAATTATAATAATTATTTAGTTATTTATAAATAATTATATAATTATTGATTATATAATTAATAATAATAATAATTAATAAAATTAATAATTAATAATGTTAAAAATTATTAATATATAATACTAATATAATTAGTATTATATAAATTATACTAATAAAATAATAATAATAATAATAATAATAATAATAATAATAATAATAATAATAAAAAAAATAATAATAATAATAACAATAATAATAATAATAATAATAATAATAATAATAAAAATAATAATAATAATAATAATGATAAAAAAAAAAAAAAAAAAAAAAAAAAAAAATAATAATAATAATAATAATAATAATAATGAAAATTATGTGAGATTGCAAGCTCGCCTGCGAAGGGGATAATGCGAGTGGTCTTGAAGTTTCGTTGTTGCATGAGGGGGTAGTTGTCGGCGGTGAGGTGGTCTGGGAAGAGGCCCAGTATGGTGTAGAGAGGAATGTTGGTCTCGGCGTGGGCGAAGTAGAAGGTGCCTTTGTTCTGGCTGGTGGGTGGTTGTTGATGGTGGGTGGTTGTTGATGGTGGGTGGTTGTTGATGGTGGGTGGGTGGTAGTTGATGGTGGGTGGTTGTTGATGGTGGGTGGTTGCTGATGGTGGGTGGGTGGGTGGTTGTTGATGGTGGGTGGTTGTTGATGGTGGGTGGGTGGTGGTAGTTGATGGTGGGTGATGGTGGGTGGTTATTGATGATGGGTGGTTGTTGATGGTGGGTGGTTGTTGATGGTGGGTGGTGGTGAGTGGTGGGTAGTTGTGGGTGGTTGTAGGTGGTGGGTGGTTGTAGGTGGTGGGTGGTTGTGAGTGGTGGGTGGTTGTGGGTGGTGGGTGGTTGTGGGTGGTGGGTGGTTGTGGGTGGTGGGTGGTTGTGGGTGGTGGGTGGTTGTGGGTGGTTGTGGGTGGTGGGTGGTTGTGGGTGGTGGGTGGTTGTGGGTGATGGGTGGTTGTGGGTGGTTGTGGGTGGTGGGTGGTTGTGGATGGTGGGTGGTTGTGGGTGGTGGGTGGTTGTGGGTGGTGGGTAGGGTTCATATAGTTTTATACTTTATTGTATTGTATCAAATTTTATTGCATTGTATTATATTGCATTGTATATTCACAGAGTAGTGACAGTAGATATAACAACAGCAATAGCGACGCTAGCGATGGTAGTAGTAGAAGTAGTAGTAGTAGCTGTGAAAGGCAACATTAAAGCATGCTCATGATGGAAAGCCTTTAATTGAAAAAGAATTGAAAGTTATCGATTTGTTTAGCTGCGTAACAACGTAATGACGTAAGTAGATACGCAAGCACGCTATTACGTAACTATGTGGATATTTTTTTCACCTGTGGCACAGTAGTTAGCGAGCTACGCTATGAAACATGAAGTTCAGAGTTCGATTCCTAGCTAGGCACAGTGTTAGTTTACGAAAAAGGCAACTTGGAGAGAAGCAGACGCCGTGCCTTGTGTAAAATTAAATGACAAAAAAACACGCAAAATAATAAAAGTAACACACAGGAACGCGAAGGTAATGGTGTAACAACACACAAATACAGCCTGTAACATAGGGAAGTATCATAACCACATAGGATTCAACACTTAAAATATAACCTAAAACGTGATGGGTCCTACGAGGTGGAAGCTGGCCATGGCTCTCTAGGAGCCACGTTTTGTGAGGTGTGATGATATAACATGAAATATCGAACATAGCATTGTAACAAAGTGTCAGCACCTGGTGTTATTGAAGACTTGGTCAAAGGAGTCAAAGAGGTGTTTGAGGTAGTCACAACTCTGCATGTAACTGATCTCATGACCTCCCCCCTTCTTCCAGTAGTTCTGTGGTGTGGTGGTGGTGGTTTTGTGGTGGTGTTTGGGTTTGGTGGTGGCTTTGTGGTGATGTGGTTGGGTTTGATGGTTGTTTTGTGGTGGTGGTTTTGTGGTCGGGTGTGATGGTGGTTTTGTGGTGTGGTTGGGTATGATGGCGGTTTTGTGGTGGTGGTTTTGTGGTCGGGTGTGATGGTGGTTTTGTGGTGTGGTTGGGTATGATGGCGGTTTTGTGATGGTGGTTTTGTAGTGTGGTTTTGTTATGGCGGTTTTGTATTGGCGGTTTTGGGGTGGTGGTTTTGTAATGGTGTGGTTGGGCGTGATGGTGGTTTTGTGGTGGTGGTTCTGTAGTGAGATGTGGTGGTGATCGGGTGTTGGACTGTTTAGCTCCCCCATAACCCCTCTCCTCCCCTCCTCACACTCAGATCAGAGCTATACTCCAGCAAGAGGGCTGACGCAGGGTTTAAGAAGGTGGAAGACCATGATCTTGTCTCAAAGACAGCCACCTCCATGCCGGCCAATGAGAATAGAGCTTTCATTTCACCTGCCATCAATCAAGAGGGGGATAGTGGTGGCTGGGGCTTTGAATAGTTTTGGAGTTATGGTGATGATGATGATAACAATAATAATAATAATAATAATAAAAATAATAATAATAATAATAATAATAATAATACAATAATAATAATAATAATAATAATAATAATAATAATAATAATAGTAATAATAACAATAATAAGGATAAGAATGAAAAAAATTAGAAATAATAATAATAATAATAATAATAATAATAATAATAATAATAATAGAAATAATAATAACAATTATTATTATTAATAATATTATTATAATTATAATTATAATAATTATAATAATAACAACACTATCAATAATAAAAATGATGATGATTGATACAAATTATTTATATATCAATAATAGCATGAAAAAAATATTTTCAAAATTTGAGTTGATATTTATTTGACAGATTGTGTTAAAGGATTTTTAAGTATCCACAATTTTCACATTTCAATGAAAGCTTTAAAAAATTAAGTTTTAACAATGATAAATAATTAGGTAAGCTTTGAACAGGGGCTTTTTCGCAAGTAAAATCCATTGAAATACTGAAAATACGTAAATTGAAACCAAAAAATTTTTAAATAATTTCAAAAACTGACTGGCTGTGAAGTTGTAAGGTTCAAAGAGGTCCTTGTAAGCCTTGAGCATTTCTTCGTTGATGAGCTGCAGATTTGTGCTCATGAATTTGTGGTATTCAAAAATGGCTGTTTCATTGTCGTCGACTTCAACAATGTACTTGTTGCACTCGTCAAAAAATCTCAGCAAATGATTGTCCTCTATGGGTGAGGGGTTGTAGGTGTCATTGTGTCGAATGCCTTTCACAAAGCCCTCAAAACTGCCCACAGTTCTTGACTTTTCAGTCACATAGTAGGCAAAATCTTCATCTTTGAACTCTTCAAACAACCCAGGGTGTTCTATCTTCAACTTTCTGCCTATCTCTTCCAGTTCAAGGAAGCCTCGATCCGCCAAAGCCTTTTCTTCTTTTTCAGCAAACTTGTCTAATATCCCCTCCAAAATTTTCAAGGTGTTATTTCCATATTGGTTGAGAGGCTTCAGCCCTTGCAACAATAAGCGTCCCTTCTTGACGTCTTTGGCGCTAGGGTACCTGGTACCATGACGGTACAAGACGCTGACATGCTTGACTGCGGAACAATTCTTGGTGGCAGGGAAAACTGGAAAGAAGTTTTCTGCCAAGTCAATCTTCAGTGAGTCATTGTAGTTTGTCTTCGTTGCGAAATTGTCTACACACAATGAGGTGTGAACAATTAAAAAAAGTATGTAGATTATTTTCATTTTTTTTTAGGTTATTCAATACAATCTCGCCTAAATATATTTGTGAATTTTTGAACAGGACACTTTTATAGCGGCAAGCTGTTGAAGTATTGGACCTATCGAGTTATCTTGAGAGCGCTTTAATTAATAAAAGGAGACAAGGATATGAAAAACCACTTCATTTATTTTGAGGAATAATGTTGAAAATTTTACAAATTTATTCAAAAAAAATCCTCTTAAATAAACTTCCAAATGAAAAAACATTTTCAACAATTGAATAAAAAAAATGAATTTTTAAATCAAAATTGAATAAATTATTTATAAAAACACATCAAGATAAAAATAATCAATCAAAACGTTTTAAAGCCTCTCAATTCGTCGCCATTGAGCAAACAATCTAGCACTTCTTCACATTACCCAAAAGTCTGAAACAAGCTTTGACGGCGGCCTGTGTGGCGATGAAGTCTGGCCATGGCTGTAAGATGTGGCTTTGTAGTAACCTCAAATGTCGTTTGAAACCCTCGATGGCTTTGCAGTGATTGCCACACATTGCTTCGTTCATGGAGAGAGCATAATCATCATAAGAGGTTTGCAACTTGTTCACGATCTCCTCCAAGCTTTGCCTGTTTTGAATTGGCAATTTGAACGCATAGACTTGGGTTGAACTTGATTGATTTTTCTTAATCAAAATTAACGGTTGATCCTAATTGGTTAAAGTTAACTTTAAAATTCTTGACAAGAACAGACTCTCATTCAAACTTAGCCCATCTAGTCCGAAATATCAAATCTATTGAACACAGCATTTCAAATACAGACACGTGTGAAACCCACTTGAAAAATATTTTAGAACTGATACCTTGAGTTGCTTACCTTGATCTTTTTACATTTAAGTCATTTTTCACTATTATTACGACTAGTAACATTAATATCAAAAAAAACAACAAATATTTTATATTTTTAATACAATAATAATGATCATTATTCATAATTTATAATTGGAAAAAATGAAGCGCTTACTTGAGGTGGCAATGGGAGCAGACGATAAAGCGACTTCCTTCGCTTTGTGAGTCACTCTCGATCACTCTGCGACACGAGTGACAGCGATAAGATGGCGATTCGTGAAAGATTTCTTGTATCACTGGCCATCTGCATTGGCAAGCGTCACAACTGATTGGAGGGATGGTGGGGGTGTGCTGGTGGTGGAGGCGATGGTGGTGATGGTGGGGGTGTGATGGTGGTGGATGTGATGGTGGTGGAGATGATGGTGGTTGAAGTGATGGTGGTGATGGTGGTGAAGATGATGGTGGTGGAGGTGATGGTGGGGGTGTGATGGTGATGGTGGTGATGGTGGGAATGTGATGGTGGGGGTGTGATGGTGGTGGAGGTGATGGTGGTGATGGTGGAGAGGTGATGGGGGGGGGGGGGGAGGTGATGATGGAGGTGATGGTGGGGGTTTGATGGTGGTGGAGGTGATGGTGGTGATGGTGGGGGTGTGATGGTGGTGGAGGTGATGGTGGTGATGGTGGTGGAGATGATGGTGGTGGAGGTGATGGTGGAGGTGATGGTGGGGGTGTGATGGTGGGGGTGTGATGGTGGTGGAGATGATGGTGGTTGAAGTGATGGTGGTGATGGTGGTGAAGATGATGGTGGTGGAGGTGATGGTGATGGTGGTGATGGTGGGGGTGTGATGGTGGGGGTGTAATGGTGGGGGTGTGATGGTGGTGGAGGTGATGGTGGTGATGGTGGGGAGGTACCGGGGGGGGGGAGGTGATGATGGAGGTGATGGTGGGGGTGTGATGGTGGTGGAGGTGATGGTGGTGATGGTGGGGGTGTGATGGTGGTGGAGGTGATGTGGTGGTGGTGGTGGAGATGATGGTGGTGGAAGTGATGGTGGAGGTGATGGTGGAGGTGATGGTGGGGGTGTGATGGTGGGGATGTGATGGTGGTGATGGTTGTGATGGTGGTGGAGGTGATGGTGGTGGAGGTGATGGTGGTGATGGTGGGGATGATGGGTGGGGAGGTGATGGTGGTGGAGGTGATGGTGATGATGGTGGGGAGGTGATGGGGGGGGGGGGGGGGAGGTGATGGTGGTGATGGTGGTGATGATGGTGGAGGTGATGGTAGTGATGGTGGTGATGGTGGTGGAGGTAGTGATGACGAACACTATAAGGATGGTGATTGTGGTGGATTCTACTCTTCAAAAGCCTCTCACACTTTGAACGTTTCTATAAATACCTCACTAGCTCAAACCTCTTCAGAACATTCGACATTGAATTCTCATCATTTTTTTATTCACTCGTTTGACATTTTTATTTGTTTATTTATTTTATTTCTTTTTTATTCACTTGTTTGTAATTTAATAATAATTATAATATTGTTTTTATTATTGTTATTATTATTATTATTATTATTATTATTATTATTATTATTATTATTATTATTATTATTATTATTATTATTATTATTATTATTATTATTATTATTATTATTATTATTATTATTATTATTATTATTATTATTATTATTATTATTATTATTATTATTATTATTATTATTATTATTATTATTATTATTATTATTATTATTATTATTATTATTATTATTATTATTATTATTAGTATTATTGTTTTTTTTTGCTTTATTATATTTTTGGGCTCAGAGACGTTGTTGTTGTTGTCCTTGCAACTTTTGCTCAATAAATATTACGAGTGGCCAGCGAGGAATTTAAAGGAGAGGATGTGAGCACTGCTACTACCGGCGCTTACTATGGCTTTTTTGGATTCAATAAACAGGAATAAAAAAATAAAAAAAATTAAAAAATTAAAATTAAAAATATAAAAATTAAAAAAATATAAAAATTAAAAATATAAAAATTAAAAAATATAAAAATATAATTATTTTGAATTTCAGAATATTTTTTCGAGTTCTATGGATACTAAAATATTTTAAAGTATTCCAAATAATGAAATTGAATTTAGCTTATTATTTAATTTTAATTGTTAATTATTAAAACCTTCCTAATTAATTTTTTAATAATTTAAACCAAAACTCTGTAAAATTCCAGCTTAGGTTTAGACTTGATCTAATAAAGACAATTAAAAAAATTAAAAAAATGAAATATTTTTGAATTTTATATTAAAAAAAAATAATAATCGCACAGAAACCAACCAGCAGACCAAAGAATGGTTGTCCATGAACATTCGCTTGCGCAGTTTGAAGGACTTTTGGTGGAAGAGAGGAGCAAACGAAATGTTGATTTCTTCGTCTTCATAGATGTCTCTTATAGCCCTGACGACGGCGACGTTGTTGTAGAAGATGATGTCGGCCGTAGGGTCGCAAGAGTGCGTTATTTTAACTACCCCTTTTGGGTACATCCCTATTCCGATGTTAAGGCTGTTAGATTTATCATCGTCTCCAAACCTTCCAGACTCTCTGATCACTCTGCCATGCCTCCTGATCAACCTCAGGTGGAGTAACAACAGTTGACCTAGGTCCGTGACCTCATTCATGCTCAAGTAGAAGTCACGTCTGCCACCAACCATGAATGATAAAATATTTTCTTTTTTATCCTCTTTTAAATCTTCTTTCGGTTCTTTGTTTGTCTCTTCTTCATGAAACTTCACCTTTTTTCTTTCTTTCTTGTTCTTTTTGGGGTTTTCTACAGTCACCCCCCTCTTCTCATCACCCTCTTTTTCATTTTCTCCTTCTTCTTCTTTCCCCCCATTTCCACCCAAAGCATTCCCTTCAACGACCCCACCACCCCCAACCTCCCCACCACCCCCAACCTCTCCACCACCCCCAAAATTGTCCCCAACTCTAGCCCTTTCAATCCTCTTGGCTTCTTCATCATCCTCCTTCAAACCTATATACCCACTCACGAAGAGTGCCTTAAGGAGGTAGCAGGAGAAGACAGGAAGGCTTAAGAAGCGGTATAACACATCAGTTGTCAAAGGACCCACCTCCTTCTTCAAACTTTCCCACTTCGCCACCTTCAACCTCAGCATCTCTTTGTAACTTGTCAGTGTTTCCTCTTCACCTCCAATTTCACCACCAACTTTACCTCCAATTTCACCACCAACTTTACCCCCAATTTCACCACCACTTTCACCATTTTTATCGACATTTTTGATAGGTTTATCCCCATCTTTTCCATCACTTTTTTTGTTGTCTTTTTGTTTTTTTTTATTTTTCTTTCCACTTTTCAAATTCCCATGATCTTTTTCTACCAAACCTTTGGCTCCATCGGTTTTTTTCACTTCGCCACTACTACCACCAACACCACCACCAACACTACCACCACCAGCAACACTACCACCACCCCCAACACTACCACCACCACTACCACCACCACCACCACCACCACCACCACCACCACCACCACCACCACCACCACCACCACCACCACCACCACCACCACCACCACCTCCACCACCACCAACACTAGCACCACCATGAACACCACCATTACCACCCCCTTTCACTTCCTTAAGCGCCTCTAGGGCCTTATGGGGACCCAGCAAGAAGAGGAGTCTTAGTGCCAGTTGCCCCACGTCTCCACACAAGTCCCTGCCAAACAAGACAAAGAACCTACACTCTATCCTATGCGCCTATGGACAGTGGGTGATAATAATTAACAATAATAATAAAAGTAATTATGAAAACTCATCAAAGAAATGTTAGTGGTCTCGAAACTATACGGGGTTGAGGCCACTATAACTATATTAGTATTTGTTTTGTATTAGTAATTTATATATTTTTTTTTTTAAATCGGGCGCTTCACAATTTTTAGCAAAATATGCCAATTTAACCATCCCAACCTGGCCATCCCAACCAATCTCAATCCACCCAACACCTATCCACCAAAAATCACCAACCAAAATCCAATCAACTTATACATCTAACCCAACCAACTCAACCTCCCACCCATCACCCAAATCCATCAAACCATTTCAACCCACCAAAAACCCACCCACCTGAAACCCAACCATCCAAACCCACCCACCCAAATCCACCCAACCATCTCAACCCACCCGAAACCCACCCACCTCACGAAAGCTTTCATCTCTACACCGGCCTCCACAATAGGCCACACTGGAACATGTCTTGCATGGGGTTGGATTGAGTCCCAGTGGAGCGAGGCAGTTATAACAACGTTCTTTATCCTGTCTGAATGTTAAACATTAAACATTAATTATCAAAGTTCACACACGCTACAACCACACACGCCACAACCACACCCGCCACGACCACACACGCCACAACCACACACGCCACGACTACACACGCCACAACCACACACGCCACACCCACACCCGCCACAACCACACACGCCACAATCACACACGCCACAACTACACCCGCCACAACCACACACCCCACAAACACACACGCCACAACCACACACGCCACAACCACACAAGCCACAACCAAACACCTGCCACAACCACACACGCCACAACCACACAGCTGCCACAACCACACCCGCCACAACCACATACCCGCCACAACCACACACGCCACAACCACACACCCCACAACCACACACGCCACAACCACATCCACCACAATCACACACGCCACAACCACACCCGCCACAACCACACCCGCCACAACCACACACGCCACAACCACACACGCCACAACCACACACGCCACAACCACACACGCCACAACCACACACGCCACAACCACACACGCCACAACCACATCCGCCACAATCACACACGCCACAACCACACCCGCCACAACCACACACGCCACAACCACACAAGCCACAACCACACACGCCACCTACCGATCAGCGAACAAAACACTAGCGAGGGGTTTTTCAAGAACCAAAACTTCACCAATTTCGAGTTTTTTATTCGCTAGGACGAACGTTTGTCCTTTCTCGTCTGCTTGCAGCTTCACGTGGTCTGAACACGTGGTACAGTCGGGTATGACCTGTGAGGCTAGAGAGGGAAGGGCGAATATGTTTTCAACTTTTTCAGACGATTTTTCCATTTTTTTCGACTCTTTCGAGGCTTCTTCGGCCTTAGAACAATCCTCCAGACATTTGGTTAAGATTTTAATCCAATTCTTCTTCGTCTTTTCATCAATTTCATCCAACCGTTGCACTTTCTGCAAAGCCAAATCGAAGTTAGTTTTGGCCTTTTGTGGCTCTTCCAACTTGAGGTAACAAACTCCACGCCGATGTAACAGCTTGTGTTTGTTCTTCTCCACCACTCCAAGCTCCATGGCATCTGTTATATCGGCTATTGCCTCCTGCCATCTACCGAGATGTAACAAACAGGCTGATCTGGCAGGGTTTGGAATGATAAGATTTTACAAGGGAAAAATTGAAAATAACTTGGTTTTTCTATGTAATGCTGATATCTTATGATTTTATGTTTTTTTTGAAATGTCCGTTTTGTGGTTTAACATTGTTTTTGCCCATTTACAATAGTTATTGAACCAAAATCACTGAAAAAATGGCTTCGTTAATTTTTTTAATCAATTTAAAGTTATTTAAATTTGAATTTTAAAAATTAATTCTCGTTATTTTTGGGAAGGCTAAGCCAAAGAGGGGCTTCTAAACAAGCAGAACTTGAAGACGAGGAAGGATGCAAAAACACGTGCAGCAACCATTTAAGGCGCTTTCTTATCTAATTTAATTTAATCTAATCTAATCTAATCTAATCTAATCTAATCTAATCTAATCTAATCTAATCTAATCTAATCTAATCTAATCTAATCTAATCTAATCTAATCTAATCTAATCTAATCTAATCTAATCTAATCTAATCTAATCTAATCTAATCTAATCTAATCTAATCTAATCTAATCTAATCTAATCTAATCTAATCTAATCTAATCTAATCTAATCTAATCTAATCTAATCTAATCTAATCTAATCTAATCTAATCTAATCTAATCTAATCTAATCTAATCTAATCTAATCTAATCTGATCAATTGACTGCATAAATAGACAAAAAAGCTAATTACAAGAAAAGAAAAAAAACGATAATTCATTAGTGGACTCGAAACTTTACGTGGTTAATGCTACTATGATACTATTCGTATTTGTATTGTATTTTTATTTGTATTCGTATTTGTATTGTATTGATTTGTATTTGTATTT
>OX387258.1:5890693-5893193 GCA_947562095.1 Branchellion lobata | reverse complement strand
GGAGTTTGGGGTTTTTTGGGAGTGGAGTGATGAGTCATTTTTGAGGGTGGGATGTTGAGTTTCATTTGTGGATGTGGGTGGGATTGAGCTTGGGATGGTGGGGAGGGTGAAGCGTGTTTGAAAGTATGGAGGAGGGTAGTGGAAACAAATTGTGTCAAATCATCCACCGTTTCTATAACACGACACGCCCCTTCGACCACACTCCACACATCCATTCACTATCAGGTGAATGGATCTATGCATTCGCTACCATACACGCCCTCTACCCCCCCTTCCTGACCACGCAACACACACCTTCCACTCCCCCCTCCCACACAGACACACACACACACACACACACACACACACACACACACACACACACACACACACACACACACACACACACACACACACACACAAACACACACACACACACACACACACACACACACACAAACACACACACACACACACACAAACACACACACACACACACACACACACACACACACACACACACACACACACACACACACACACACACACACACACACACACACACACACACACACACACACACAACCTTATTCTCACACTTCCTCAACAGCTTCTTCCTGCCCAGGTCGTACAACCTCAAGAATCTGCCCACTCCAACCAACACCTTGATTAAATAAATTATCCGAACAATTAAACGCATTAAACGAATTAATTGAATAATTCGAAAAATTAAAATAAAAAAAATTGTATTAATTTAATTCTATTGTATTTCATCAGCAGAAAATAAATATAAACATACACTCACTATAGAAACAAACGTATTAGTCTATAAATAAACCTATTATTATTTTTATTTTTATCTTTTCATAAATTTTCATTTATTTATATTAAAAATAAAACTATTAATAGAAATAATTTCTAAAAATAGACCTTTCCCCTGAAGGGAGCCACAGCGCTAGGCACATCCTCAAGAGAGGTCTTGTGCACCAATTCCAGCTTCTCACCCCCTGAGGTGAGTCTGAGGGGGGGGGGGGGATGGATGGATGGGGAGGTGATGGATGGATGGGGAGGTGATGGATGGATGAATGAGAAAGTGATGAATGGATAGATGGGGAGAAGATGGGTGGGTGAGAAAGAAATGGACGGATGGGTTGGAAAGGGATGAATGGATGGATGGATGGGAAGGAGATGGATGGATGATTGCTAGAAGGATGGTGTGAAGAGTTGTTCAAAAGGTATGTGTGAGGGGGAGGTGGGGTGTTGGTTGGGTAGAATGGTGGGTAGATGCAATGGTTGGTGGTTGAAAAGTTGTGGTTATGGAATGGTGTCGGATGGCTGTTAGGTTGGTAAATTGGTGTATGTGAGAAGGGAATGAGTGGAAACCACCAAAAAACACCCCACACCACCACACAAAACACCCCACCGCCACCACAAAAAACACCCCACACCACCACACAAAACACTCCACACCACCACACAAAACCCCCACACCACCACACAAAACACTCCACACCACCACACAAAACACTCCACACCAGCTCCACAAAACACTCCACTACCACCATAAAAACACTCCACACCACCACACAAAACACTCCACGCTACCACACAAAACACCCCACCACCACCAAGCACCTATACACGTGGATGGACCCACCACTGTGGGATCGGGGACTCAGCACAAGGTCCTTAGCCACACCCACCACGGCAAACTCGTCGTCAGGACGGTTGGAGAACTTCAAGAGAGATAAACTAGGATGGTGGTGATGATGATGAGGATGATGATGATGATGATGATGATGGTGATGTTGATAATAATGATTATGATGATGATGGTGGTGGTGATGATGTGGATGATGATGATAATGATGATGATGATGGTGGTGGTGATGTTGATGTTGGGGATGAAGACGATGGTTGATGGTTGAAAAAATAAAACTCCAAAGTAGTTGTGGTAATTGCATATGGTTGCGTGCACAAACAAATTGTTGAAAAAATAAAATAAAAATACAGAATATAATGAAAGCCATTGAAGAAACATAAAATTCTAATTCATTCACCAGAGGGCGGCCTCATTTTGTTCCAAGGGGAGCTTAAAGAGGGTACGTTTGGTTGCAGGCTTCATGATACGAATGCTGCTTGCCCACATGCCTGTGTGTATGTGTGTGTGTGTGTGTGTGTGTGTGTGTGTGTGTGTGTGTGTGTGTGTGTGTGTGTGTATGTATATATGTGTGTGTGTGTGTGTGTGTGTGTTTGTGTGTGTGTGTGTATATATATAATGATATGCATGTGTATGCAGTTAAAAACAACACTCCTCCCCCCTCCCCCACAAACAAACTTTCCCACCCCACCTTCCTCCCCACACACCAGCTCCGGCCTTGGCACTGCCGAAGACGTCCTCCTGAAGATTCTCTTCGAGGAAGGTGTGGGCCATTTCACAGGCCAACTGCTGTTCCTCCTCCCCCGCTGCCTCTATCATCTCCTGCAGGGGGGAGATGAGGTTGGGTGTGGAAGATGGGGA
>OX387258.1:5878193-5885693 GCA_947562095.1 Branchellion lobata | reverse complement strand
CACCAACATTTACACACAACCACCAACAACCACACAGCCACCAGCCACCTGCACAAGGGCGTCATTTCCGAGTTGGGAGCAGGAGAGGGTGGGTGTGGTTCCTAAAAAACCTGAGTCTGTCACCTCCTCCACCTGTATGAATGTGTGTGTGTGTGTGGTGTGTGTGTGTGTGTGTGTGTATGTGTGTGTGTGTGTGTGTGTGTGTGTGTGTGTGTGTGTGTGTGTGTGTGTGTGTGTGTGTGTGTGTGTGTGTAATTGGATACATTATAACATCGTGTGAAGTGCATTTTTGCCACACCACCATCACTACCAATAAAACACACCCAACCACCACCAAAAAAAACCCCAAAAACTTCTACCCCACCCAACCATCACCCTCCCACAAATCTCAGCCCCCACCCACAGTTTCTCCGATGGAAAGGACCAAAGTGGCGTTGACGAAAGAGACCACGATGTAGGCGTCATACTCATCATCCACCCTCCTCTTCACCGTCCACACGGCATTCGGACTGCCTGGCAACTCTGATACTGCCATCTCCGATATCTGGTGGCGGTGAAGGGTGGATGGTGGGTAGGATGGGTGTGAAGGGTGGATGGTGGGTAGGATGGGTGTGAAGGGTGGATGGTGGGTAGGATGGGTGTGAAGGGTGGATGGTGGGTAGGATGGGTGTGAAGGGTGGATGGTGGGTAGGATGGGTGGTGAAGGGTGGATGGTGGGTAGGATGGGTGGTGAAGGGTGGATGGTGGGTAGGATGGGTGTGAAGGGTGGATGGTGGGTAGGATGGGTGTGAAGGGTGGATGGTGGGTAGGATGGGTGGTGAAGGGTGGATGGTGGGTAGGATGGGTGGTGAAGGGTGGATGGTGGGTAGGATGGGTGTGAAGGGTGGATGGTGGGTAGGATGGGTGTGAAGGGTGGATGGTGGGTAGGATGGGTGTGAAGGGTGGATGGTGGGTAGGATGGGTGGTGAAGGGTGGATGGTGGGTAGGATGGGTGGTGAAGGGTGGATGGTGGGTAGGATGGGTGGTGAAGGGTGGATGGTGGGTAGGATGGGTGTGAAGGGTGGGTAGAATGGGCGGTGAAGGGTGGATGGTGGGTAAGCTGGGTGAGACGAAGTAGATGGTGGGTAGAATGGGTGGTGAGGAAAAGAATGATGAGTAGGATGGGTGAAAAGGAGTGGATGGTGGGTAGGATGGGTGGTGAAGGATGGATGATGGGTGTGAAGGGTGGATGGGTGGTGAAGGGGGAGATGGTGGGTAGGATGGGTGTGGAAGGTGGATGGTGGGTAGGATGAAGAGAGGAGGGTGGATAAGTGAATTGGTGTGAAGTCAGAGAGTGGGATGGATGAATAGACGGAATGAATCGACAGGAGACCCGAACTGAGTGTAGATGGGATATAAAAAAACCCAATAAAATTTACAAACACCCAACCCCCAAAACCTCTCAATACTCCAAAGCCCCACCCACCTCGAGACCATGTTTCAAGACCCTGAGGGTGGAGCGAGGGCCAGTGCCACAGAGGGTGTACAGCTGGGGGGTGTCTTCGTTCCCAAGGTCGGCAATGCGACAATCAATGATGGGGCACAGATTGTTGAGGTCGTCAATGACAACCAGGTTCTTGAGGGGGCGTGGGGCGAAGAAGAAGGTGTCACCCTCTTCCAGGGGCATCGACGAAGTGAACTCTGGCTCGTCGTCGTCGTCGCCCAGGTGAGCTATCTGGTACAAGTTGCTGGAGAGGGTGGAGTGGTGGTGTGGAGGTTGTGGTGTGAAGGTTGTGGTGGAAAGATGATGTGAAGAAAAAGTTTGTGGTGGTAATATGGTGCAGAGGATTAATTTGTGGTGGTAATATGGTGTGGAGGATTAATTTGTGGTGGTAATATGGTGTGGAAGTTGTGGTAGAGACATGGTGTGAAGAAAAGAGTTTTGGTGAATATATGGTGTGGATGAAGTAGTGGGAGGATGAGGAAAATGTGGCGGGAAGATGGTGTGGAGGAGAGTAGTGGAGCGTTGTTGTTGGGTGTTGATGATGATCCTTCTTTTCGCAACTACTATTACCACCTGCCATACCTTTCTGGCCAAAATAACCTCCCCAAAACCACCAAAAATCACCCCAACCCTGCAATCATGACCCAAACCCCCAAAAAACCCCCAACAACCCATTCATCACCCAAAACCACCATAAACCACCATAAACCACCAAAAAAAAAAACAAAATGCACTCAAAACCACATCACCACCACTGACTGGTTTCCAGCGTCAGAGGCGACGAAGAGACAACCACTCTTGAGCACACAGATGGATGAAGCTACTGGCACTGTGTCAAAATACTTCAGTCGGATCTCTGTCACCTGGTGGATGGAAGGGTGGATGGATGGATGGATGGATGGATGAATGATATTATAAATGAAAGAATATATGAGAGATTGATTGAAAAGTTAGTTAGACAACTAAATGAGTGCGTGAAAAGACAAAGAGATGGATGAAAGATCTAATGAATGAATGAATGCGAAAAATGAAAGAGTGAATGAAGAAGGAGGAAGATGTTCTCAAAGGTGATTGGTTGATAATTGCTTAGCAACCAGGTCATCGTCGGTTTCCAAGGTAATCTTGAAAATGTCACCCTGTTCAGTTTGTGCCAGGAAGAAGAACATCGACTGAAGAGGAGGAATTAGAGGAGGAGGAGGAGGAGAAGGAGGAAGAGGAAGAGGAGGAGGAGAAGAAGAAGGAAGAGGAGGAGGAGGAAAAGGAGGAGAAGGAGGAAAAGGAGGAGGAGGAGGAGGAAGCAAAAGAGGAAAAAGAAGGAGATGATGACGATCACCATTCAATAACTACACATCCAGCCACCCACCTCCACATCCCCACGTACACATATATATATATATATATATATATATATATATATATATATATATATATATATATATATATATATATTTGCATACTCACAGACACAAGTTTTCTCTTCAACCCCTGTCACAACCTTTTCCAAACCAACCCAAAACTTTTATAGCATCCCCAAAAACCACCATAGCACCCCAAAACCACCATAGCACCCCCAAAAACCACCATAGCATCCCCAAAAACCACCATAGCACCCCCAAAAACCACCATAGCACCCCCAAAACCACCATAGCACCCCAAACCTTTCTAATTCTCACCAAATTCAACCCAAATTCATCCTCAAAAGCTTTCTACACTAATCACCCCCCCCCCCCATTCCACCTTGGTGCGATGGGTGGCGGTGCAGGCAAAAAACATGCTTCGTTCTGGGTCGTCAAGGTCGTTACGACGTCGGGGGATGGGGCATCGGATGTCGGGCTGGTCGCCAAAGTTCTTGTACATGAGGTAGTTCTCGCAGCACAACAACACCCCACTTGGTCCATCCGTGCCTCCCGGGACTGATGGTGTGGTGATGATGGTGGTGGGTGGGTGTGAAGGTGGAAGGTTAATGGGATGGCTTTGGGAACCGGATGATGGTGGTGCAAGAATGGGTTTGATATGGTGGGGGGGGGGGGGGGGTAAGTTGGGTTGGTGTGATGATGATGGCTGTGAGGGAAATAGTTCTTCTACAACCCACCCCCCCCTCCCCTCTTTTTACCCCCCCTGACCCTTTCACCCCCTCTCCCCCCAACCTGAGATAAGCATGTTGGCTTTGAGGTCAAGGGTCACCGAATACTTTCTGACCACGTGATTGAGGCCAAGGTCAAGTTCGTAGTAGGTCAACATTTGATTGGACTTCCCTACCGCCTCCCCAGAAGGATCTAGATCACACTCCTGTGGGAGGAAAGGGGGGCGGAGAAAGGAAGGGGAAGGAGGGGGGGGGGGGGGAGAGAAAATTGATGAAGGATGATTTTGAGGGTGAGGTTAAAAGAGGAGTGAGAGTGAAAGTGAGATTGGGATAAGGGTGAGAGTAGAAGTGAGATATGGAAGAAAAGTGAGAGGCAAACGAGGTACTTGGACAACCCCCACAACCAATACTTCAGCTCCCAACTCGACTCTCAAATGAGGATCTCAAATCTTCATTCACTCTCCTCTGCCTATCACCCCAGCTTCAGACACCTCAATTTCCTGCTTTGGCGCTTCACAAACAATATTTAAAATCAATTTTATTTACCAACTTTTACAAAATAAATGTATTATTTTTAAATCGATCAAAACCTCGTAGTCAAACTCGAGGCAAGCGAAGGTGGGGTTTTCGAAGCCGACGTCGACTCCAACAACGTCATAAAGGATGGTGTTGTTTCTATGCGCCTCGAGGGGGGACGAGATGGTCAGGTGCGCCTGTGCATCTCGATTCAGAATGTGCACCAACTTCTGCTTCTCCAGGGCGCCTGTGTGGTGGTGGTGGTGGTGGGGGTGCTTGTGAGGTTTTGGTGTGAGGTGGTTTGACGTCATGGTGGTGATGGTGGAATGTTTGTCTTGAATACAAGACAAACATTACAATAAAATACAAACAATACAATACAATACAAAAAAAAACATTAGTATAGTGGCATTAACGCAGTAGAGTTTCACAAAGTTTGGGTGTATTGAGTGTTGTGGTGGTGGTGGTAGATGAGTATGAAGGAAGTGAAGATGTAGTGAGTGAAATGATGAAAAGAATAAAAGTGAAATGAGTGGATGAGTGGATGAGGAGACATTTGAAATGAATGACTTGGTAGGTGTCAAGAAGATGAGAAGAATGGAAAGATCAATTTGAAAGTAGCTAACCCTCAGATAACCATTCATCATTCATAATCAATTTTTAAACTACTCAAAAAAAAATTAATTTATAATAAATAATTTTTCTAGCACTTGATTTCACACTCACAAATGATGAGAGCCCTGCCCTTGGGATCAACAGCCAAGTACTGGCCTGGTATTGTCCTTCGAAAACCACTTTTCCCGAACGTCTCTTGATGCACCTGAGGTGAAGGAGCAACTTGTCATGGAGGTAACCAACAACATAATTAAAAATGTTTTTGTTGAATTATATTTTTATTTTATACTTTAATTTTATAATTTAAATAGTATTTTATACTTTAATTTTATAATTTAATTATTTTATGATTAATTTTATTATAAACTTTAATTTTTATTTAAAACTTCTTTTTAAAGTATTCCTCTTTCCTATCATATTATAAAACTTGCAAACCTTTTTGAAAGCATTTTTTGTTCCATCAAATTCTAGAATGACGATTCTACCAGAGTCACTACCAACGATGATGTAATCCTTGGAACTGCCTGTCTGTCTGAACGAGATCAGACACCTCACCACTCCAAACAACTCCTCACTCACCAAAGTGTAAATCTTGAAGAAGAAAATGAAAGATTTTTGTTTTGAAAAATGGTCAATGAAATTTGAATAGTAGTTTTAAGAAAGCTATTTCTTAAATAAAAATCAATTGTTTTAGTGAAATGCAAATTGTCATGGAAAAAAGAAAGAACGAAAACCAAAAAACAAAAAGATAATAAAAACTAATAAAATAAAATTTACCTTTCCAGTGTTGGGGTCGGGTTTAAGTACTTCTAGTACTTTTCCTCGAGAGACCACAATCTCCTGTTGCTTGGTGCCGGAAAAGTTGCCATGAATGGCGTGCGTGATTTTGTTTGCTTTTTGCAACGTCAAATTATACAAATGCATTTCAAAAATTATATTTTTACAAAGCCTCTTTACTAACCAAACAATAATCGCTAGGTCCACAACTAGCGTACGGGCGATGATAAACTAGACAATCATATAAAAGCAAAGAAAGATTTGAGATAATTATGAAATAAAATTTTAAAAATAAAAAAAAGTAAGAATTGAAAAGTTCAATATTATCTGAAATTGATCTTTTTTCACTCTCAACTGTGATATATTTTGGATTTTGACATTCTGAAAGGGCATATTCAAAGAAATATTATGAGCTCTTGAAAAATAGACGTTAAACGAATATTTTGATTAGGTTAATTACCTTTTATTTGATGGTTTCATATACGATCTTAGTACGATTTAGTTCAGTTTATAACCAATCTATTATGAACTATTGAAAGCTATCCAAAAACGTTACACAACACCAATATTGCAATTCGCAAAATCTTTTGGAGTTGAAATGGACAAGTTTCCATGGCCTCAAAAGACTACTTCTCAAAAAGCTGTGTAACAAAAAAAGCTTTCAGACAATTTTTTAATCCACAAAAGACGAAGTCGCTAAAAAAATTCTACAAAAAAGATAAAAGTAAATTTATAAATAAATACATATGAAGATATGTAATCTAATCTAATCAATGTATTTGTATGGTGCTTTCAAGGATGCGTTCGAAGGCGCTCTGTCGAGAGGGTTTTATTGGCTACTGGAGGACACACTAGCACGGCGTCTGTTCTTTACTCGAGTCTTCGCTTTTGAAACTCAAACTTGACCTCAGTCAAGAGTCGAATCTTGAGTTTCATGTTTGCTAATCTAAGCCAATCTAATCTTGTCTAATACAATCTAATCTGATTTGATCTAATCTAATCTAATCTAATCTAATCTAATCTAATCTAATCTAATCTAATCTAATCTAATCTAATCCAATCTTGTCTAATACAATCTAATATGATCTGATCTAATCTAATCTAATCTAATCTAATCTAATCTAATCTAATCTAATCTAATCTAATCTAATCTAATCTAATCTAATCTAATCCAATTCAATCTAATCTAATCTAATCTAATCTAATCTAATCTAATCAAGGCCTTTTAGCGCGCCTTTAGAACTTTGTTCAAAGGCGTCACAGACAAGCACTCAAAAACGGGACCACAGAGAGAATATGAAAATGATTGATAAAAAATGCTCATAAAATTTGACTTTTTAAACTTTCAAGTTTTTGCAAAAATAAATTATATTTGTCAAAAGTGAATTAAAGGTAAAAAAGCTATCGAACCAATAGTTTTGCGTTAAAATGGCAAACGCTGAATATGCGAGAGAAAAATAAATTAGAGGAAAAAGTAGGAAAATATGGAAAAATAGAAAACTGAAAAAAACGTGGAAAACATGAGTAAATAAATTGAAAAATTTATGAAAAAAAAGTGTAAATTTATGAAATAAATTGTGAAAATTTATGAAAAAAATTGTGGAACAAAAAGAAAAAATTGTGGAACAAAAAGAAAAAATTGTGGAAGTAGTGAAAATGTGTGATTGAGAGGTGAAGATGAACGCGAATGCCGTTCGCAAAAATGATTTGAAAGCAATATAATCATATTTTCAAATTTAATTTAAAAAAAAAAATTTCAATTTTTTTTTTGTTTTTTTGGTTTAGTTTTTTGAAGATTTTGTATTTTATGGAAAATTTTAGTTTTTCGAAAGATTTTCATTATTACGAGTTTGAGTTTTTTTGAAAGTTCAATAAATTCTAAAAATATTTTTGTGAAAAATTCAATTTATTTTTATGAAAAATTCGATTTTTTTTACTTTTGTTAAAAAATAATCGGAAATTATTTCTAGAAAAAAAAAATAAATGACGGTTTTTTTATTTAAAAAACCGAAAATTTTTTATTTAA
>OX387258.1:5845693-5873193 GCA_947562095.1 Branchellion lobata | reverse complement strand
AACGATTTTTTTAAATTTTCATTCTTTTTTCTCAAAGACTGTTTTTAGTCTGTTTCTACTTCATCAAACACCCACATTCTCTCCCCCCCCCCCTTCATCCCCCCTCATCCTCATCCCCCTTCATCTTCACCCCCCCTCATCCTCATCCCCCCTCATCCTCATCCCCCTTCATCCTCCTCCCCCTTCATCTTCACCCCCCCTCATCCTCATCCCCCCTCATCCTCATCCCCCTTCATCCTCACCCCCTTCATCCTCACCCCTCCTCATCCTCATCCCCCCTCATCCTCATCCCCCCTCATTCTCACCCCCTTCCTCCTTCACCCCCTCTCATCCTCCCTCACTAATCTTTCTCCACCATCTGCGCACCACTCTTCGAGCACTCTGAACAACTCAAACCTCGATCAATTGAATCCTTTTAAAATACAAATACGAATATTATTATAGTGGCATTAACCCCGTAGAGTTTCGATGCCATCTTTTCTTAATCTCTTCCAACAATTTCCACCTTTTCTTAATCTCTTCCAACAATCTCCACCTTTTCTTAATCCTTTCGAAAATCTACACCTCTTCTTAATCCTTCTATTAATCACCAAACTCTAAATTATTTCATATTTCTTTCCAGCCTTCATAATTCTTTTTAACTTTCATAATTATTTCTGACTCTTTTCCTTAATCATCGCTTCAATCTTTCCCAATCCTTTCTAATCATTTCTTAAATCTTCTTTATTTTTTTCAATCATTCCCTTGAATCTTCCACCCAAATCATCCCCTCAAATCTTCCCCCTAATCTTCTTCTCTAATCTGTGGGCCGGTTTCGAAGATAAGAGGATGAAATAGTCCCAAGGTGGACAAGATGATGGCGAGGAGGAAGAGCCAGAAGAAGAGGCGATCAAAAATCTCGGCAAGTCTGGTCCACTCCCTGGAAAAGTTGATGGCGGTTTCGGTAGCAGCGACCATTTCCGGCAGCATTTCTTGTTCCGACTGTGGCTGGAAGGCTGGCGTGAGTTGTCTCAGAAGTTGCAGCTGGAAGAGAGCCGTGAAAGGCTGGGCTGTTATCGTTTTTCTAGGATTGGAGGGGGGCGAAATGTTGATTGGACTGTAGCTAGACTTGGTGGGAGTGAGGGAGTGATGAGGAGTGAGAGGAGGTGACTTGGGCGGGATGTTTTCTATAGCGCTCATTTGTTTTTTAAGTGAGAATCTTTTTTTGAGTTTTCCAGGTCCTTTCACCCCTTCTTTGCCCTCCTTCGACGCCGCTGCTTTGGAACTAAGATTGACATCCGCATCGACAGAATTGTTGTTTTTGTCGCTTTTTTCATCTCTTCCTCCTTCTTCTCCTTTTCCACCTCTCCCTCCTCCTCCTCCTCCTCCTCCTTCTCTTCCTTTTCCTTCTCCTCCTCCTTCTCCTACTCCTCCTCCTCCTCTTCCTCCTGCTCCTTCTTCTCTTCTTCCTCTTCCTCCTCCTTTTCCTACTTCTTCTCTTTCTCCTCTTCCTCTTCCTCCTTCTCCTACTCTCTCTCCTCTTCCTCCTTCTCCTCCTCCTCCTCCTCCTCCTCCTTCTTCTCCTCCTCCTCCTCCTTCTCCTCTTCCTCCTTCTGCCGCTGTATTCTTGGGCAGAATGACGTTGGCAGCGGCCGCCACACCAGCAGCAGCCGCCATGGCGGTTGTGGCGTTGGTGGCCACTTTCTTGCCTCCAGACACTCCGTCGCGACTTCGCTGTTGCGAACACCCGTTCACGCAGCCACAGAACTGGTGTGAGTAATAATCACAAAGGATTTTTTTTCAATCAACGCTATTAATTTTTAATTGCGAAGTTATGAAATGTCCGTTTTTAACTATAGCTTTATATTTGATAAATTATAATTAATAAAATTAAATAAATTTATAAATAAATTTACAAACTTAATTTAATTATATTATTATATAATAATGAATTTTATTTAAAAAATAAAAAAACAAAACGTATCATTTATTAATTTTAAATTTTAATTATTAAAGTTGATCGTATAATTAAAAAAAAATCTTTCCAACGCCTCCTCCAAAATGACAGAGATTTCGACGTTGGAAATTGATTTTCTACTCGTAGTTCTGTAACTATTGGTGTTCAAAACATCGATTTGGTGAGATTTTATCGTATCGTACCTAAAAATGATTCTTTTTTGTCTTTCAATGGTTAAACTTCCATTCTAAAAAGTGATACTGAAATGCTGAGTTTGTCTTCAAAAAAATAAGCTTAAAAACCAAACTAACTTAAATTGAAGTTTTTTTTAATAGTTTTTCGGAAATAAAAATTATTTTTCGAAAAAGTTATTTAAAAAAAACTTTTTTTGAAAAAATATAGAAAAGTTGTTTTTTTCAATAAAATAATCTTTGCAATAATTTCTTGAAAATATACTTTTTTTTGAACCGAAAAAAAATCCTGTTAAGAATTAAAAAAAAATTCGTACAAAACGAAAAACAAAAAAACAAAAACGAAACAAAAACAAAACCTTGGAAAAACAAGAATGTTTTTGATGGGCTGGTAAAGGGAAAGATTCATCCATTCTGAGGAATTTTGCAAGTTGGCAGAAGACCAGTCGCTTGAGGCTTTTGGGGACAGGTCTGTCAGCTATGCCGTAGAGGTTGAGGACCAGGACGGTGAGAACCATTGAAAGAGTAGTGATGGCCATGGTGCATGTGAGATAGATCACTGTAGGTGGTAGGCGGGTGGGTGGGTGGGTGGGTGGTAGATGGGTGGGTGGGTGGTAGCTGGGTGGGTGGTAGGCGGGTAGGTGGGTGGGTGGTAGGCGGGTGGGTGGGTGGGTGGGTGGATGAGTGTGAGATAGATCACTGTAAATGGTAGGCGGGTGGGTGAGCGGGTGGGTGGGTGGGTGGTAGATGGGTGAGTGGTAGGCGGGTAGGTGGGTGGGTGGTAGATGGGTAGGTGGTAGGCGGGTGGGTGGTGAGCGGGAGAATGGGTGGGCTTTGAGTTAGGATTGAATAAATAAATAAATAAATAAATAAATAAATAAATAATTAATTAATCAATTAGCTAATTAAATAATTAATCGATTAATTATTCATTTAATTCTGTGAACGGGTAGGTTAGGTTGGAAGACTAAGACAGGTAGTGCGTTTGGGAAAGAAGACGATAGTGCGTTGAAGTGGATGATTTTGATTGATTTGGTGGGTTTTTATTTGATTATTTAATCATCATTCAACCAGTCAGCCACTGTTTTCTCTTTCAGCAAACACTTCCTTGCCAACTTAACCACACACCAAATATTTCCGAGCCTTTAACCAAGCCACCAAGCCACCAAACCACCAAGCCACCAGCCACCCCAACCCACCAACCACCCAACCCACCAGCTACCCCAACCCACCAACCACCCCAACCCACCAACCAACCCAACCCACCAACCACCCCAACCCACCAGCCACCCCAACCCACCAGCCACCCCAACCCACCAACCAACCCAACAACCAACCCAACAACCAATCAACCC
The DNA here is from genome assembly GCA_947562095.1 of Branchellion lobata. NCBI lineage: Eukaryota > Metazoa > Annelida > Clitellata > Hirudinida > Piscicolidae > Branchellion > Branchellion lobata. The sequence continues at coordinate 5,869,711 of OX387258.1, read as the reverse complement.
ACCAACTAACCCGCCAACCACCCCACCCACCAACCAATTCACCAACAACCCTTAACCTACCAACCAACCCAGCCCAACACTCAACCCACCAACCACCCAACCTCTCAACAGATCCACCAACTACTCCACCCACCAACCACCCACCCACCAACCACCCACCCACCAACCACCCAAACCACCAACCACCCAAACCACCAACCACCCAAACCACCAACCACCCAAACCACCAACCATCCAAACCACCAACCACCCAAACCACCAACCACCCACCCACCAACCGCCCAACGTACCAAGCAGTGGCGTGTGGTCCGAAGTCTTCGGAATATTTCCCGCCACGTTGAGGAGAAAGATGCGGAAACTTAAGAGAACCACAACTCCTATTTGCACCTTTTGCGCAGGCGTGCAGAAGAAGATGGAAAGGAGGAGGATTGAGGTCATGATGGATGGCATGATGACGTTCATGATGTAGAAGAGATGACGTCGTCTGTTGCATGTTGTTGTGACGTGTTGTTGTTGTTGTGACGTGTTGTTGTTGTTATTGTGACATGTTGTTGTTGTTGTGACGTGTTTTTGTTGTTGTTGTGACGTGTTGTTGTTTTTGTTGTGACGTGTTTTTGTTGTTGTTGTGACGTGTTGTTGTTGTTGTTGTGACGTGTTTTTGTTGTTGTTGTGACGTGTTTTTGTTGTTGTGACGTGTTGTTGTTGTGACGTGTTTTCGTTGTGCAGTGTCATTGGTTGTGATTGCCACGTGTCATGAATGAAATTGTTTTTGCTGTTTTTTGACGTGTTATAGGTTAGTTGTTATTGTTGTGACGTGTGTCATAGATTGTTTTGTTGTTGTTGTTGTTGTTGCTGTTGTTGTTGTTGTTGTTGTTGTTGTTGTTGTTGTTGTTGTTGTGTCATAAGTTGGTTGTTTTAAAGTTTGTCATGAATAGGCTGGTAGATTTTAACGTAGTTTTTTTCATGTGTGATTTTTCGTACTTTAAAATATTTTGCCTGTCAAAAATTGTTTTGTTTGAACGTCAAAAATAAAACAAAAGAAAAAAATTAAAAAAAAGGAAAAAAAACAAAAGAAAAAAAAAGAAAAAAAAACAAAAGAAAAAGAAAAAAAAGGAAAAAAAAAAAAAAAAAAAAAAAAAAAGAAAAAGAAAAAAAAAGAGAAAAATGAAAAAAACAAGAAAAGAGTTGAATGGTAAGATTAGGGAAATATTTTTTTTTGGGCAGGTTATTTGCACCACAGTGGCCTCTTGAAAGGCCCCTTTGACCAACAAACAATCCTGCATAGATTTTCCAGCGTGAAATACAATAACAAACAACAATACAAAGAATAATAATAAAATACAATACAAACCATTGAAACAAAAAGACAATACGATACAAACCATTGAAACAAAAAAAAATACAATTTTGCAAATGAAAAACACAAGATTACAACAAAAAAATGCAAAATGATAAAAACCGCATAAAATAATGGAAAAAAACATAAATAAAGACAAAAAAATGCAGTGCAAAACATTCTTGCTTATTTTTTTGCAGGATTAACTGAAATCGATTATATCTCATAAGAGATTGGGAGGGTTGAAATCCACAAGCATATGCAGTTCGTTAATTAGTTTTGCTGACTGTATGATTGATTTATTGTTTTTTTAGATAAAGCCATTGAAAAATAATTTTATTCATTGTATTTTGAAGCTGTGGTTTTAGAATTAGTAGAGTTGCGAGTTGCTTGCAGTCCATTTTGGTTAGTTTTGTAACTTGCAACTTTTTTTCAACTTTATTTCCATTACTTTTGTGTGTTTTTGAGTGAAAAAAAATAAAAAAAAGTTTTTTGAAAAAAAAATGAATTCCGTTGTTAAGAAAAAAAAATTTAAAAAATTAAAAAACCACAGAATGGTTGAAAAATGAGAAACAAAATTGGGAAAAAAAGGAAAAATAGAAAAAAATTTGACAAATGTTTCTAAGAAAAGACCCACAATAAATGGTGGGTGTGTCGTTTAGAATGGAGCCATTTGTAAACCACAAAGTGATTTCAGACTCTATTCATTTTTCTAGAGCTTTGTTTTTTTCCTATTTTTTTCAGTTTTTTATTTATTTAGATTTTTTTTTTCAGTTTTATTAATTTTTGAATTTTTTTTTCTGTTGCAAAAAAAAAATGTTTGTTTTAATTTTTTTTCAACAATTTTTTTATTTAAAAAAAAATCGAATTTTCGAGTTTCATTAAATTAAGTCTTCCGTGTTAACCATCCTAATATCTTTTTTTCATTTTTCCTTTTTTTTAGTATTTATAATTTATTAAAAAAAAATATTTTCTGGGTTAAACTGAATAAAAATGAAAAAAAACTAATCACCAACAAAAAGTAAATTTTAAAGTTTTTCTTCGTTTGATTCAATGAAATTTGAATGAAATAAATAAAACTGACATTGAAAAAAAATGGAAAAAAAAGTCATAGAGGTTTGAAAAAAAAAGAATAAAAAGAAAAAAAAAGAAAAAAAAAAAGAAAAAAAAAAAAAAAGAAAAAAAAAACTCGAAATTAAATAAAAAAATATTAATTTTAGACAAAAAAATTCAAAGTTATTGAGACTGAAATTAAAAAAAAGTGTTTATTCAGATTAAACTCCCACACGAATATCAAATTATGATGTAGGAAAAAAAAAGAAAAATTTATTTTGAATAAAAAAAATAATTAAAAATACTTTCACGAAATTCTTTTTGAATATTGCTACAAAAAATTGAATATTTTTGCAAATGTTACAACCCAAAAGAAAAAAAAGAAAAAAAAAGTAGAAATAATTTTTTAAAAAGTTAGGCGCCGCAATTGTTTGCTTTGGCGCATAAAAAATTAAATTTATTGTTTAGAAAAAAATAATTGTTAAAATTATTTTTTTTTACAATGGTGAATAGGGTTTTTGATATGAAAAAATTAAAGAAAAAAAATTTCTCAGTCTTATAGAACAAGATTAAGGAGGAAAATCATTGCCTCTCGTTTGTTTTAGCGGTTGGTCAAAAAAAAAAATCATTACGACTAGATTGGAAGTGAAAAGATTTTATGGGAAATTTGATTGGAAAAAAGAAAAATGTAAAAAAACAAAAAGAACTTGAAAAAAAAAATTAAAGCGAAAAAGGATGCCAAAAGAAAGAAAAAAAAAGTAAAAATAAAAAAAGAATTTAAAGGAAAAAAAGGAAAGGAAGTAAAAAGAGATTTGGCAAAAGTCAACTTGAAATACACGGAGTAGGCGGTGGTGAAAAATTTGAAAAAATAAAAAAACTAGAAAAAAAGAAAAAAAAAAGAAAAAAAAAGAAAAAAAAGCGAGATAAAAATAAAAATAAAATATAAAATGAGGAAATAATAAACAATAAATTTTTATACAAAAAAAGAAAAAAAAACTAAAAAAAACCGACTTTCTAAAATACGTTGAAGGAAATTATAAAAACAAAAAAAAAATAAATTAATAAAAAAATTATTTTTTTTAAATTAATAAGAAAATTTTGAAAAAAAGAAAAAAAAACAAAACTAAAAAAAAAGTATAAAAAGAAAAAAAAACAAATTAAAAATAAAATATATAAAAAGGAAAAAAAACAAATTAAAAAGATAATATCTAAAAAAAAAACAAATTAAAAAGATAATATATATAAAAAAAACAAATTAAAGAGATAATATATATAAAAAAACAAATTAAAAATGAAAATTATAAAAAATAGAGAAATAGCAACCTGAGATAGACTGTGAAGGCGGTGTTGGAAAACTTGAAAAGAGGGGCGTTTGGGTAAAAAAACTCATTCCTACGCGCTGTTGTTGCTTCGATCTTCCATTCGCCTGACAGCCAATTAAGCGGTTAATTGAGTGGGTAATGAGCTCATTAGTGGTTAATGATTAGTGTTGATATGAGTGATAGAGATATGATTAGTGCTAATATGATTAAGAGGAATATGATTAGTGCTAATATGATTAAAAGTGATATGGTTAGTGCTAATATGATTAATAGTGATATGGTTAGTGCTAATATGATTAATAGTGATATGGTTAGTGCTAATATGATTAAAAGTGATATGGTTAGTGCTAATATGATTAATAGTGATATGGTTAGTGCTAATATAATTAATAGTGATATGGTTAGTGCTAATATGATTAATATTGGTAAGATTAAAAGTGATATGATTAATATGATTAAGGTCCAATGAATGAATGAATGACTGGACAAATGAATGAATGAATGAAGAAATGTATAAACCAATAAATGAATGAATGAGTAAAGAAATGAATGGCTTATTGTACAACTTTTTATAGCGCACAATTTGCAAAGTAGGTTGCTTCAATATTAATTGATATTGTTATAACTAATCTGATTGATATTACTATAATTGTAGTTAACTAATCAACTGAAAAGTAAGTAAGTAAGTGAGTAAGTAAAAAAGTCATGAGTTAATTGATTAGTTAAGTGAGTAAGTGATTAATTAATTGAGTAATTAAGTGAGTAAGTTCGTCAGTTAGGCATGCCTCCCACCATTCTCCTTGTAGCTATCAAGGTTGATCTTGTCGGAGATGATGCTGAAGTTCATTTTGCTGGTATGGTACGACCACGCTCCAAATTTCAACTCGCACCTGAAGGGGGGGGAAGGGTGGAGGGGGGGAAGGGTGGAGGGGAGGGGGGTGGAATGGATGGTGGAGTGGGGGTAGAGTGGGGGGTAGAGGGGGGGTGGAGTGGGTGGTGGAGTGGAGACTGGAAGGGGGTTTGAGTGGAGGGAGGGGGTTGAGTGGGAGGAGAAAGAAAAGAAGTGACAGAGAAAAAAATAGAGTATTGGGAGAGGAGTAAAGGGGGGGGGGTGGATTTCGAAGGGGGGGGTGGATTTCGAAGGGGGGAGGTGGATTTCGAAGGGGGGAGGTGGATTTCGAAGGGGGGAAGTGCAATTTGAGGAAAGGAGTGGAGTTTTAGAGTGGAGATGGGGCATTGGTAGAAAAAAAAGGGTATAAAGTTGGATGGGATGGTGGTATTAATTGGAGGAAGGTGGAGGAAGGTGGGGTAGGATGGGTTGAGGGTATTCACTGAAGGAGGGTGAAGGGGTGACATGGGAAATGGGTAGCGGCAGTCATTGAGGCGGGTGGAGTTAAGAGTAAGATGAGTCATTGATCTGTATAACTTGGTGGGATAACTTAGGTTTGAGGATTTTTTAGAATTTATTTTGATGCTTTTTTTTTCAGTTTTGAGTTTTCTTGTCTTTATGAACACAAGAAAATGTTTTTTTAATTAATTAAAAATATTTAAAAGAGGTTTTTATTTTATTTTATTTATTTATTTTTTAGTAAAATTTATTTCATTTGTATGTAATTATACTTTGAAGAAAAATTGAAAAAAATTAAAAAAATCAAATAATTTTTTATATAAAAACATAAATTTACGGAAAGTAAAAAAAAGAGAAACAAAAATTGATGAATAAAATTCTAAAAAATTTAATTAAAAAAAAATTAAAAAAAATTAAAAATAAAACAGAATTGAAGAAAAATATTAAAAATGAAACAGAATTGAAGAAAAATATTAAAAATAAAACAGAAAAAAACTTTTAGAAATAAAACAAAACTAAAAAAAAAAACAAAAAAAACAGAATTAGCAAAATTATCAGAGATTAAAAAAAATAAAAAAATTATTAGAAATAAATGATAGCTCAGAAAAACGAAATTAAGTGAAATGAAGTTAAAAATGAAGGAAAGTCATTCGAGAATGTATGGATGACCAGAAGATCAGTGTTTTGCGTCATTATTGAACGAGTGCTTTGCACCCGAGTATATTTTTGTTTTGTTTGTATTTTTCTGTTTTGTTGTTTTTGTTGTTTTTTTTAGTAATTTTTCAAATATTGTTTTGTCTTTTTTTTATTTATATATTTTTTATATTTTTGTAATTTTTGTAATTTTATTTTTTTTGGTATTTTTTTGTATTTTTATTTTAAAGTTTTGTTTTTGTTTCATTTTTTGGTATTGTTTGTTTTGTAAGTTGTAGTCTTGTATTTTATTTTTTTATGTTTTATTTTTGTTTCAGCTTGTTTTTCTATCAAATTGAGTTCATTTTTTATACATTTCAATTTTGTTATATTTATATTATTATTATTTCATAATCATATTTTGATTTATTTTTTATTATTTTTCAAAAAAACTTTTGCACTAAAAAATTAAGAAAAAAACTTTTTAAATTTATTATTTCGTACTTTCAGAGGTATTTAAATGTATCTTATAGAAAAATTGAAACTTTAAGATAAATTTTAATTTTTTTAATTCGTTTGTTTCGTTTTTTATCGATTTTTGTTTTGCATTGAAAAGTTCTTTTCACTTACAAATCAATTTTATTAATAAAAACTTGATAAAATCTCTAACGAATTTCTGAACCTCATTCCATCAACTTGTGTATTTTTCTCATTTTGGATTTCGTGACATACAATAATTTTTGTTATCAAAAAAAAGTGTTTTGATAACAAAACTAAATGTTTTTTCTATCACATTCCAATTTTGTATTTTCAAATTTTCTTTTTTTTTCAGTATTTCTTATCTTTCTTTCCTCTTTTTTGTGGCTACATAGTGTTTTGTACTGGCTTCATCTATTTGAGTGTCAAACTTAGACGCTTCAAGAAGGACATCGCTCCATCGAATGTTCAGTATTCCATCATTTTTTCATAATTTTATATGTTCAAAAATACAATACAATAAAATCAACAACATTACAATACAATATAATACAATACGTAAGTGAGAAAGGGGTGAGAAAAGTGGTGAAAAAGAAAATGAAAAAAAAAAGTCAATAAAAAGAAAAATTAACAAAGAAATGATACTAATACTACTGTTAATACTATCAATAATGATAAAATAAATATTGATAACAAAAAAAATGAATTCAACTTGTGTCGTAGTGAAAATTAAAAAAATCAATGCATTAGCTACAAGCAATGAAAAAAAAGCTGAAAAAAAGAAAAAAAAAGTATAAAAATTTAGAAAAATTAAAAAAAAAAATCAATTATGGAAAAAAAAGAAAGTTGATAATTTTTCAATTTAAAAAAAATTAAAAATTATGGTTTGAAAAAAAAGAAAAAAAAACAAAGATAAAAATTGGGAAAGAATGTTGACGTAAATGCGCAAAAAAAAAACAAAAAAAAACAGAGATGAAAAATAAAAACTCGAAATTTTGAATATATTTTTTTGTTGAAAAAATTAAAAAATAAAAAAGTAAATTTTTGAAGGAAAACTCATTTTTTATAGATTTTTTTCGCATTATTGAGAACATAAAAAAACTAAAAAAATAATTTCAAAGTGTTTGGTGACCAACTTCAAAAGTTAGTTTTTTCGAAAATAATTTTGTTTCAAAAAAATTATCAAAGGTTTTAATATTCACATTGATGTATAAGCTTCATTGCTTTTATTCCCATGAAAACAAATTTTGAGTTTTGAAGTGTTTTTTCAATGAACAAAAAAACATGAAACATTTTTTTTTGGCAATTTACAAAAAAAAACGTTTGTACTTTTGAACTAAAACTCAAAAAATGTCATAAAAAAAAACTATAAATTAAACATCAAAACAAAAAAAATAAAATCGACAATGAAAACAATCGTAACTTCTTATGTCAACGACAGTCATAAAAAACGTTCTTGTTTTGTTATTTTTTTTCCTTTTTTTTCATTTTTCACAGCTTTAATTTTTATTGTTGTTACCGTTTAAAAAAAATAAACAAAACTAAAAAAAAAAATCACTGGGATGCTTTTTATAGCGCTTCAGTCTGTTGCCTGTCGACTCTGAAGCGGCAGATACTTTTTATCGTTACGCTACGTGCTTCCAGTACTTTGGAGCTCCCAACAGTAGCCTAACTGGCGTCAGAATAATTTATCGTATGATAAATTATTCCATAATAAATTATTCCATAATAAATTATTCCATAATAAATTATTCCATAATAAATTATTCCATAATAAATTATTCCATAATAAATTATCGCATAATAAGTTATCACATCATAATTTATCATATAATAAAGATGTCTTAAAAACTCATGTCATATACGTCATTAAAACGTCATGAAAACTCATGTCATAATAAAAAAACAATATAATATTATAATATTATAATATTATAATATTATTTTATAATAAGGAATTATATAATGTACAAAAGATATGGAGGTTGACGAGTGTTGTGATGTACAATGGGATAGATTCAAGATAACCACTATGATGATGGATGAATAAATGTAAAATTTGTTATAGCGCACAATTTGGTTTATATTATAAAAATTAAAAAAAAATTAACTAAAAAGGATATAAAAATGCTTTCTTAACATCCAATAGATGAGTTTTTCAATGTTTGAAAATTATTTTTCGTTTGTTAAGATTGAAAAAAAAAGAAAAAAAAGAAAAGTTTTGTTTGAGATGACTTGGTAGGCTATCGCAAAATATTTCATGTAAGCTGAAAATTGAAAAAAAACCGAAACGGGAATAAAACAGTGAAATAAAAAAAACAAAAAAAAATGAACCTTTTAGGCAATCTTAAATATTTGGAACGAAAGTGAAACGGTGAAAAATGATTTGAAAAATTTAGAAATATCAAAAATAAAAAAGAAAAAATGTATTAAAAAAAATGTTTTTTGGAAAAATTGAAAGCTATTTAGAATAAAAACAAACGTTTTGAAAGCGGAAATTCTGAGTATAATTAAAATAGAGGAAATTATTCACATACTGAAACTGAAAAAAAATCAAAATGAAATGAAGATGATCACGCTGTTTTGTTAAAAACAAAAAAAACTCAAAACTCTACAGGGTTAAGGCCAGTTTAATAATATTTTCATTTTTATTGTATTAAATATAAAAATAAAAACTGAAATAAAAAAGGAAAAAATTAAATAATGAAAACAAAAGAATATAAAAAAAAGAATTATGAAAAAACAAAAAAATTATGATAAAAAAACGGCTGACCTTTGTCGGTCGAAGGGGTAGTGTGTGATGTCGATCTGACACATGGTTGCAAAGACGCCTGCAATGGAGGTATGACGTCATCGTGATTTGAAAACAGCAAAAAAACAAAACAAAACAATAAAAACAACAATAAAACAACAAAAAACGAAACGAAAATAACAACAATAGAGCAACAAAAAACAATGACTAAAACGAAAAAAATAACTACAACAAAATATTCGGCTATAACACAGACAAAACTAAAGAAAAAACCATAAAAGCTACCATCAACAAAAAAAACAAAAAAAAAAACAAAACACCAGAGGACAACGGCATCAGAAAAACATTTTGGTAGGGTTTTATCACCTAATGTGGACATCTGTTGTTGCATTGGAAACAAGAAAAAAACAAAAAAAAAAACTCAAAAAAGTAACATTCAAAATAAAAAACTTTCAGAAGGAAAACAAATGAAAAAGTTGGGTATGAAAAAAAAAGAAGAAAAATAGAAAAAGTGAAAAAGCATTGAATTCATATCAGATATGACCGTGACTTTTCTGTAGCAGAAAAAAAACTAGCGACAACAACAACAACACTACAAACAACAACACCACCACCAACAACAACAACATCACCACAACCACTACCAACAACAAAACCAACGACAAAAGCAACGGCAACAACAACAACAACAAAACCATCAACAACAACAACATCACCACAACCACAACAACAACAACAAAACCACCACCAACAACAACAACATCACCACAACCACTATCAACAACAAAACCACCAACAACACCAACGACACCAACAACAACACCACCACCAACAACAACAGCATCAGACGAACCGACAAGCCCGTGTCAGGGTCAACGCCAAGGTTGGGCGATCGAGAACTTTCAAGGAAGGTCTCCCACAAGGATCAGTTTTGTCCCCCTTGCTCTTCGTCATATATATTAATGATCTCCTCATGCAATTTGAAGACACAACCCTCGTGAGTGCCTATGCCGATGACCTGGCGATTGCATGCAGCGGAAGGAGTAAAATAGATATGACAAAGAAGCTCCAAAAAGAAGTTGACAAGGTAGTAAAGTGGAGTGATGATGCCCGTCTCACACTTAATACAAACAAGTGTGAGGTCTCTTTCTTCAGCCTATGCACAGCTGAAGCGTCATGGCAGCCGCATATTACAATCAGAGGTTTACCCCTTTCCTTCAACGCGGCTCCTACCTTTTTAGGCGTCCAATACGACCGACAGCTCACTTTCAGCGAGCACGCTAAAAAGGTATGCCAGGCTATGACCAAGAGGACGAACATTCTCCGTGCCCTTGGGGGCACAACTTGGGGATGGCGACCAGCAGAGCTGAGAACAATCTACATCGCCATTCAAAGATCTTTGGCCGAATATGGTTCACAGGCTTGGGCTCCCTGGTTATCGAAATCCAACCTAGGGAAGCTTGAAAGTGCCCAGCTGAACGCAGCTAGAGCCATCACTGGTCACCTAAGATCGACCCCTGGAGAATTCGTCCTAAAAGAGGCACATCTCACCCCACTGGAAGCAAGGTACAAGACCTTGTCACTTCTTAAGGCGGATAGTTGGCTACAACAGGCTGACACTGACCCCCGGAGACTGACCTTGGACCGACAAGCTCCTCAAAGACTGGTAAAAACGGATTGGCGGGGATTGACCACACCGGTTTTAAGGGAACTTAATCTGTTCTCTCAACACCAAACCGGCGAAGCGAGGCTCCCACCCCCTTGGGACCGCCCACCTCCAGCCCCCATCTACATGACACCAGCGAGCAAGTCGATGCCTCAAATCGTCCAACTGGAAAAAGCCCAACGAACCATCGAGGAAGTAGGTCATAGCGACCTCCAGATCTACACTGATGGTTCTACGACAGATGGCACCAGAAACGGTGGAGCTGGCATGATCATAGCCAGAGACAAAAAAGTCCTCCACCGATGGCACGCACCTACAGGGGTGCGCAGCAGTTCCTACTCGGCGGAAAAAGCAGCGCTAGAAGCTGCTTTGAAGTGGCTAGAGAGTGAAAATGATTGGCACAGGGCGGTCATTGTCTGTGATTGCAAATCCCTAGTGGAAGCCACAGGCAACCCACACCAAACCGACCCGATCATCGTCACCTATCAACGCTCCATCGCCAGAATCACTCGTTCCAAAGAACTACTCATTGTCTGGGCCCCCGGACACTGTAACCTTTGGGGCAATGAGCTGGCGGACTCAGAAGCCAAGCGGGGATCCACTTTACCACAACCGGCCGAGCGGAACTTAGACTCAAAGACCAGGAAAGCGGTGATTCATCGAGAAGACAGACCACTCTCGAGCAGCCATCACCGTTTCTTGGACCTATACACCACCAACACCAACCTAATCAAGGAGAACACCCTTAACAAGGCAGAACTGACGGATCTGGTCAGGTTCCGAAGCGGACACCACCCAAGTCTCCGCCGATGGCTGCACCTCACAGGAAAAGCAGATTCAGACCTTTGTCGACTCTGTGAGGAAGAGGTCGAATCAGCCGAACACCTCTGGCTCAATTGCCCAGCTTTCGCAAGGGCCCGCTTCTGCCACAACATCGGGACCTCCTATGATGAACTTGTGCGCCTTCCACAACCAGCTTTAGCGCATCTGAGGACTATCCTCAGGCGCTTAAGATAAACAACAACAACAACAACAACAACAGCATCAACTATAATCTTGATGATACCAATGATAAAATGATATAATCATTAAAAGCAACAAAAACATCACCAAAATTAATTATGATTACTTTCACTATGATTATTTTTATTATGATTATTTTTATTATTATTTTTTTAATTATTATTTTCATTATGATTATTTTTATTATTATTATTTTTTCAATGGTTATTTATATTATAGATTTTCTTTTAAAGATTATATTATTATGATTATTCTTATTATTCCACCCCCCCTCCAATCACCTCCAGGCTCCCAGCGCACCAAGCCCTGGTTCGACACAACCCCCCGAAACTGTTCGTACTCCTCGTATATGGTCTCCGCCCTGGTGGGTGGGGGGGGGAGGGGGGGGGGGGGGTGAGAGGAGGGTTATATGGTCTCTACCCCGGTGGGAGAGGGAGGAAGGGGAGGTTATGAGGGCCTACTCCAAGGAGAGAGAAGGGGAAGGTGGGGTTATAAAAAGAGAAGGTAGAGGCTGTATTTTAGTAAAGAAAAAGTATAAATGGTATTCCAGTGGGGGGTGGAAGGGGGGGGGGGCTGGAAGGGGGGGGCTGGAACGTAGAAGTGAGTGTGGGAGTGGAGGGTGGAAGTGAGTGTGGGAGTGGAGGGTGGGAGTGAGTGTGGGAGTGGAACGTGGAAGTGAGTGTGGGAGTGAGTGTGGGAGTGAGTGTGGGAGTGAGTGTGGGAGGGGAGTGTGGGAGTGGAGGGTGGGAGTGAGTGTGGGAGTAGAGGGTGGGTGTGAGTGTGGGAGTGGAGGGTGGGTGTGAGTGTGGGAGTGGAGGGTGGGAGTGAGTGTGGGAGTGGAGGGTGGGAGTGAGTGTGGGAGTGGAGGGTGGATGTGAGTGTGGGAGTGGAGGGTGGGTGTGAGTGTGGGAGTGGAGGGTGGGTGTGAGTGTGGGAGTGGAAGGTGGGAGTGAGTGTGGGAGTGGAAAGTGGGTGTGGAAAGTGGAGGTGGTGTGGTAGGAAATAACTTGATGTGGCTTTTAATGAACGTTTAGTAGATTGGCTATTGATTTCAGAAGTTAGTTTGGGAGTGTGGAGGAAAGGAGGGTGGGAATCGATGGTGGTTGTGAGGGATAAGGGTGGAGTTCATTGGGGTAAGAGTGGTGGTGGGGTGATGGCTAGGTGGTGGTTGTGATGGAATAAGAAATGTGAATTAACAAAAAAAAAAAAAAAATACTTTAAAAAAATGAAAAATAAAATAAAATAATTGAAATGAGGACATAAGTTGGATATGTAAAAAAAACACACAAAAGAAAAGAAAAAAAAGAGAAAAAGATGGAAAAAAAGAAGAAAAAAAAATGAAGAAAAAGAACAAGAATGCATGCATAGAGGAGGGCGCAAGTTTGGAAGGGTAGGCGTTGTGGAGTTTATAACGACTGAAATGGCTTGATTATTGAGGTGGTGAAATGGAAGATGGTAGTTACAAGATGATGATGATGGTGGTGGTGGTGGGGGTGGTGGTGGTGGTGGTGGTGGGGGTGGGGGTGATGGTGGTGATGATGATGATGATGATGATGATGATGATGATGATGATGATGATGATGATGATGATGATGATGATGATGATGATGATGATGATGATGATGATGATGATGATGATGATGATGATGATGATGATGATGATGATGATGATGATGATGATGATGATGATGATGATGATGATGATGATGATGATGATGATGATGATGATGATGATGATGATGATGATGATGATGATGATGATGATGATGATGATGATGATGATGATGATGATGATGATGATGATGATGATGATGATGATGATGATAATGATGATGATGATGATGATGATGATGATGATGATGATGATGATGATGATGATGATGATGATGATGATGATGATGATGGTGATGATGATGATGATGATGATGATGATGATGATGATGATGATGATGATGATGATGATGATGATGATGATGATGATAATGATGATGATGATGAAAATGATGATGATGACGATGATGATGATGATGATGATGATGCCGGAAATTTTTTTATTGGAGTTTTTTTGATAAACCAAAAATACATTTCATTCAATTATTCATGACTCGATGTTTTTTTTTCAAGTTGTCCCGTAATTCGCAACATACGTGCGATATAAGATTGAAACAAAATTTGGAATGATAAAAACTTTTAATTTTTCCTGAAAAATGAATTTCAAAAAAAAAATTTAAAAAAAATTAAACCAAAATGGAAAAAAGAAAGAAAAAAAAATACAGAAACGAAAAATAAGAAAAAAAAAATTGAAAAAGAAAAAAAATGGAAGGTTATCAAATAACTTATGGCTTAAAAACCTAAAAAAAAAACGAAATAAGTAAGGCGCATAAATGAAACAAGAACTGAAAACAAAAAAATTCGGAAAAAAAGTTATGAAGTATGAAAAAAAAAAAAACGACATGATGAAAAAATATGATGAAAGGCAAAGAAAAACTGAAAAATCAAAAATAGAATTTTGAAATTGAACAAATAGAATGCCAGAGAATAATCGAAATTATGTTTTTTTTTGAAAGTTGAGATTTAAAGATGAAAAAAAAACAACATATATCAAACTCACCCCCTCCCCTTTCTCTACACATACAAACACACACACACACACACACACACACACACACACACACACACACACACACACACACACACACACACACACACACACACACACACACACACACACACACACACACACACACACACACACACACAGACACACAGACACACACACACACACACACACACACACACACACACACACACACACACACACACACAGACACACACAGACAAAAACACACACATACACACACACACACACACACACACACACACACACACACACACACACACACACACACACACACACACACACACACATACACAGACACACACACACACACACACACACACACACATATACACACACGCACACATACACAGACACACATACAAGCAGATACACACACAACTACGCACAAACACCCACCACAAAAATATCCCTACATGAACACCCCTCACAAACTCACAAACACTTCTACATATAAAAAAACGAACAACCACACAAACACCCGAACATAAACAACCACACAAACACCCGAACATAAACAACCACACAAACACCCGAACAAAAACAAACACACAAACATTCCTACATTAAAACAAACACCCAAACAAAAACACACAAAAAACACGTGATTTCGATCAGCCAATGATAGAAGATGAAGCACCAAGTTATGCAGGGCAGGCTGGCTAGATTGCAGTCAGGAAGATTTTTATCATCCTGTTTATGGGTTTGGTGTCGTCTTTCTTATGTTATTTAAGGTCCTTTCTTTGATTCAATGAACGTTTTGTGAGTGGTAATGCGCTGTTGAATGTGGCCACGTGACTTTAAATGTTGCCACGTGACTTTAAATGTGGCCACGTGACTTTAAATGTGGCCACGTGACTTTAAATGTGGCCACGTGACTTTAAATGTGGCCACGTGACTTTAAATGTGGCCACGTGACTTTAAATGTGGCCACGTGACTTTAAATGAGTTATTGGGGTTTTAGTCTAGTCTAATTAAATCATTTATATAGCGCTGATTACACACTGTTCAAAAGCGCTCAAGTGTTTGAGTTTGAATATGTTAAGTGGTTTTGTGAAATCTTATGTAGTCTCAAGTGATTCGATGAATTTCCGACTCCACGTAACTTGATAAACCTTCGAGTTCACGTGTTGCAATTAGTGAAAATGATTAAATTAATTAGTTAATTAAATTAATTAATTAATTAATTAGGGAAATAATTTAATTAATTTAAAATTAGTTGAGTCCTTCAAATTCAGGTGTGTGTCTCCCACGTGTTTTTGTTGAGTTAATATCACTCAAAGAGTTTTTCGTGAGTTTATGGGATGTAGGGTGGTTTCATTGATTTTGTGTGATAATCTAATCTAATCTAATCTAATCTAATCTAATCTAATCTAATCTAATCTAATCTAATCTAATCTAATCTAATCTAATCTAATCTAATCTAATCTAATCTAATCTAATCTAATCTAATCTAATCTAATCTAATCTAATCTAATCTAATCTAATCTAATCTAATCTAATCTAATCTAATCTAATCTAATCTAATCTAATCTAATCTAATCTAATCTAATCTAATCTAATCTAATCTAATCTAATCTAATCTAATCTAATCTAATCTAATCTAATCTAATCTAATCTAATCTAATCTAATCTAATCTAATCTAATCTAATCTAATCTAATCTAATCTAATCTAATCTAATCTAATCTAATCTAATCTAATCTAATCTAATCTAATCTAATCTAATCTAATCTAATCTAATCTAATCTAATCTAATCTAATCTAATCTAATCTAATCTAATCTAATCTAATCTAATCTAATCTAATCTAATCTAATCTAATCTAATCTAATCTAATCTAATCTAATCTAATCTAATCTAATCTAATCTAATCTAATCTAATCTAATCTAATCTAATCTAATCTAATCTAATCTAATCTAATCTAATCTAATCTAATCTAATCTAATCTAATCTAATCTAATCTAATCTAATCTAATCTAATCTTATCTAATCTAATCTAATCTAATCTAATCTAATCTAATCTAATCTAATCTAATCTAATCTAATCTAATCTAATCTAATCTAATCTAATCTAATCTAATCTAATCTAATCTAATCTAATCTAATCTAATCTAATCTAATCTAATCTAATCTAATCTAATCTAATCTAATCTAATCTAATCTAATCTAATCTAATCATTTGTATAGCGCTGATTTCACACTGTTCAAGAGCGCTCTGTTTTATGGAATTTCCGCTGTTTTATTTTTTATAGTTATTCCACAGTTTCATTTTCTTTTCATTTTTTTATTTTTATTTCCTCAACATGGTAATTTCGTTTTTTTCACTTTTTGTTTTTTCAATGTCATATGATTTTTACTTGTTTATGCGTGCTCACCAATGTTTTGCGCTTTTTTTATTTATTTATATTTTTTTATTGTTTTTCCACAACTTTTAAAAATATTTTTTGTTTTTTTTTCTCCAAAACTTTTCCAATTTGGGTTTTTCAAAATTTTTCCGTTTTTGTTTTTTGTTTTTTTCCAAAATTTTTCCGTTTTAAGTTTTTTTTTCAATCAAAAACCCACACATTTACAGCTCCCGTTTCAAGTGTGGAGAAAAAAATGAATTAATTTTGAAAAAAACAAGCTGAAAAAGTCATTTTGTGTTAATCTGTCTAATTACGTATTCCAAATTCATTTTTTTGGAAAAAAGTAAAATAAAAATTAAAAAAAATCATATGTATGGAAATGTTAATCTGGAAAAAATTGATCTGCAAAAAATAAAAAATAAAATGAACGGAAGTCAAAGAAAAAATTGAATGTAAAAACTGAAAAAAAAAGAAAAAAAAACCTGACATTGAAAACAAAATACTTGAACGAAAAATAATAAGAAACCATAAAAATACAAAAAAAATATTTGTTTTTTTAGAGTTTTGCTGAAAAAATGGCTTTGAAAATTGGCGGATTTAGTGCCACCGCAGTAGTAATGGTAAGTTTCAATTTTAATTCAATTTTTTTGTATTGTATTGTATTGTATTTTTTTATTTTGTATTAAACTGTGTTTTATTTTAATGTATTGTCTTTAATTGTATTTTATTTTATTGTATTGTGGTATATTTTATTGTATTGTTGTGTATTTTATTGTATTGTGGTGTATTTTATTGTATTGTGGTGCACTTTATTGTATTGTGGTGTATTTTATTGTATTGTGGTGCACTTTATTGTATTGTTGTGTATTTTATTGTATGGTATTGTATTTCTTTGTATTATATTTTATTTTATTGTATCATATTGTATATTATCATTTTGTATTATAAGGTATTTTATTGTATTGTGAGATATTTTATTGTATTGTGAAGTATTTTATTGTAATGTGAAGTATTTTATTGTATTTTGAGGTATTTTATTGTATTTTGAGGTATTGTATTGTATTGTGAGGTATTGTATTGTATTGTGAGGTATTGTATTGTATTGTTTCATATTTTATTGTATAAAAAGTGGGTATTCTCATTCAAGACTGATGGACCAAGCAGATTTAAGGGCTGTTTCAATACCAGGTATACAATTATGAACTGAAAGATTCAATAGTAATTGAAAAATTAATCATTTTAATTATAAAAATTAGAAAATCAAAAATTAACCATCCTCATCAAGTATTCTTCATTGAGTATTAATCAAGTATAAAGTATTTTCCAAGTATTAAGTAATCTTTTAGTATTAAGGAATCCTTGAGTAATAAGTATTCTTCACGTATTAAGTATTTTTCGAGTTTTAAGTATTTTCAAGTATTGAGTATTCTCTAAGTACTAGGTATATTTTGAGTTTCAAGTATTTCCAAGTATTGAGTATTCGCTAAGTACTAGGTATATTTTGAGTTTCAAGTATTTTCAAGTATTGAGTATTCTCTAAGTACTAGGTATATTTTGAGTTTGAAGTATTCAAGTTTTGCGTATTTTTCAAGTATCAAGTACTCTTGCGTCACACCTCTTTAAAAACTCATTTCCAAAAGTTCAAGACAAGGCGTGTGTAATGGATCTTTGGAAGTTATTTTGTTTTTATTTTTCAGACCATTAAACAGTGTTTTTGGTTTTTCAATTGGAGATGTCGACATTTAAAAAAAAATGAGAATTTTGTTTTTTGTTTTTTGTTTTTTTACTTGTTAGTTTTGATTGATTGTTTTTGTTTTTTATGTTTTTTAATCAATTTTTCGATCTTGAAACTAAAGGCTATGTTTGATGTCATTGATAAATTGTATCGGAGCTTTCTACTTAATTTTGTAAAACTGAAATTTTTCAATTTTTTTACAAAAAAATAAATTTTCAATTTTGTTTGAAAAATAAATTCAATTTGTCAATTGAAGAAAAAAATAGAAAGTTTATGAAGTGGTAAACACAGCGCTAGAAAATTAATTTCAAAATAAAACTAACGAAAAAGATAAAATTTTATAAAAAATAAAATTATAGAAAAAATAAATTTATGTGAAAAAAGAAATTGTATAAAAAATAAACTTATGAAAAAAGGAAATTATATAAAAATGAAAATAAATAAAAACTAAAAAAACAAAAAAAAAAACAAATAAACCTGAGAATAACAAAAAGTTTCCAAAAAAATGTGAAAATTGACGTTATCGAAAAATGAGTAAAAATTAGAAAAATTGTTAAATTTTTATTTTGAAAGATCAAAAATGAAAATAAAAATAAAAATTGAAAAAAAAATCTCATCTTTCTTGAGAATATATGGCTGTGAAAAACAAATCTATTTGATTTATGTAACTTCCATATTTCATAGTTTTTTCAAGAATTTTTTTGAGTATTGATTTAAAAAAAAAATCAATAATTCATACTAAAAAATTGATTATTTCGTAACTGAAAAAAAATTGAAAGAATTATGAAATATGAGTTTTTCTTGGAAATTTGTAAATTAATTTTTATAAAACTGAAAAAGCTATCCCTACAACGAAATTTTTATTTTAAAAATATAATTAAAAAAAAAAATCAATAAAAATGAGCAATGCCAGCCAACCATAATACTCATCGCATTCATCCACCACGTTCACCATTTTTTTCATCATTCATTTACCGTGAACCTTTTTCTTTTTCCACCCATCCACCCCATCAACTCATCCACCCATTAGCTCACAAACCCTTCTTAACCACTCTCTCCCTCACATAACCATCTCGAGCTCACCCATCTCATCCATCCACCACCCATCTCACCCATCCACCACCCATTTCACTCATTCACCACCCATCATTCATCATTTACCCATCCACCTCCACCATTAACCCTCTAACACTACCACATTATTCATCCATACACCCTTCTCCCCCCCCCCCCCCATCCACTCCCACTTTCTACCACCCCTAACACCACTATCTACCCTTTCACCCCACACCTACCACCCATCCACCACACCTACCTATCCACCCCTTCCATCTACCACCACCTACCACTGTCCATCCCCTCACTCTCACACTACCCCCATCCACCACACGTATCCCCCATCCACCACCACCCATCCACCACCACCCATCCACCACCACCCATCCACCACCACCCATCCACCACCACTCATCCACCACCACCTATCCACCACCACTCATCCACCACCACCCATCCACCACCACCCATCCACCACCACTCATCCACCACCACCTATCCACCACCACTCATCCACCACCACCCATCCACCACCACCCATCCACCACCACCCATCCACCACCACCCATTCACCCACCACCTATCCACCACCACCCATCCACCACCACCCATTCATCCACCACCACCCATTCATCCACCACCCATCCACCCACCACCCATCCACCACCACTCATCCACCACCACCCATTCATCCACCACCATTCATCCACCAGCCCCACTACCCTCTTTTCCGGTCCCCATCTAGAGAGTTCCAAGTTTCAGACATAATCCATACAAGGACAACTTTTATTCGCGCCATTTTAATTGTAACAATTATTCATTGTTCCAATTAATTTAATTAAAATTAATTAAATTAAATTAAATACCTTCTATTTCTATAATTAATAGAGTCAAGATCTTTAATTATCAAAATTAACCACATTAATCATAATTCAAATAGAAACTTTAACAATTATTCAAGGTTTTTAGTGATAAATAAAATTATTTTCTTCTCAAATAATTTCAAAAACGTTATTCTTATCAGATTTTGTTTTAATTAAACATTTTTTAAAAATATTCATTTTTAATAAAAAAAAAAAAAAACTAAAATAAAAAAAATAAAAAAAAAAATAAAAATAATAATAATAATAATAATAATAATAATAATAATAATAATAATAATAATAATAATAATAATAATAATAATAATAATAAAAATGATAATAATAAAAATAATAATAATAATAATAATAATAATAATAATAATAATAATAATAATAATAATAATAATAATAATAATAATAATAATAATAATAATAATTAAAAAAAAAAAAATAAATAAAAATGAAAAAAAAAAAAAAAAAAATAATAATAATGATAACATTATAAATATTAATAATGATGAAAAATAATACTAAAAAAAAATAATAATAAAAACAAAAATAATAATAATATTATTATTTTCATTCTTAACTTGTTTATCAGTTCTGGACTTTGTTTAAAATAAAATACTCAGAAATAGCTTATTGAAAAGATTAAAAGATTATCAGAAAAACAAAATATCATTGAAAAATGAAATAAAAATTATTTTCTATAAAAATTTTTATATATTTTTTTAGTTTATAATAAAATTTCATAAAATTCATTTTGTAATTAGAAAAGTTTTTTTTTTCATTTTGACAAACAGTTTCTTTAAGAAAATTTTTCAATGAATCAGTCTTAAAAAAAAAAATTTTAAAGTGCACTCAACCATACAAAAAGAAAAAAGGAGAAAAAGATGGAAGAAAAAAGTGAGAAGATAAAGAAAAGAAAATGGATAAAGAAGAAAAAAAAAAGCTAAAAAGAAGATAAAAAAAAAAGAAAAAGAAGACAAAAACGAAAATAAATAAAATAAATTTTAAAAAAAGCTGGAAAAAAGAAAAAAAAACTGAAAAAGAAGGATGGGTACGAGAGGAAAGAAAACAAAAGAAAAAAAATAAAGATAAAAAAGAGAGAAAAATATATATAAAAAAATGAAAAAAATGATGAGAGTGAAAAAACGAGGAAAAGAAAATAAGAAGAAAGATGAAAAGAAAAAAAGGAAAAGGGCTAAAAAAAGTAGAAAATAAAGAAAAAAAAGAGAAAAAAAAAAAAAAAAAAGAAAGAAAGAAGGAGGAAAAAAGGGTGAGAAAGATGGAAAAAAAAGTGGAAAGAAGGAGGAGAAGAAAAAAGAAAAAAAAGGAAAAGGGCGAAAAAAAAGAAGAAAAAAAGAAAAAAGAAAGAAGTGAAAAGAAGGAAGAAAAAAAGAAAAGAATAGGGAGGAGAAAAAAAAGAAAAAAGAGGAAGAGGCGATAATAACTTATTCACCCGCCATAACCACCCTTCAAAGCCTCCACTTTGGAAGTCTGCACCTGGTCTCTAATGATAATAAAATATGAATTAGAAAAAAATAATTATAAAATGAAAAAAAATAAATATGAATTAAAAAGAATAATTATAGAAATTTTTTTAGTAAAATAAAAAGAATAATTATATTTAAAAAAATCATCAATTGAATAAATAACTATAAAATAAAAATAAAAGTTATGAAATGAAAAAATAATGATAAAACGGAGAAAAAATTAAAAATACAAATGTAAATTGAAATTAAATAATAATAACATGAAAAACAACAATAATAATGATAATAATAACAATAAAAATAACAATAATATAAATGTTGTAATGTTGAATGTTGAATGTTGAATGTTGAATGTTGAATGTTGAATGTTGAATGTTACAATTTTGAATGTTGAATGTTGAATGTTGAAGGTTGAATGTTGAATTTTGAATGTTGAATTTTGAATGTTGAATGTTGAATGTTGAATGTTGCAATGTTGAATGTTGCAATTTTGAATGTTGCAATTTTGAATGTTGAATGTTGAATGTTGAATGTTACAATGTTGAATGTTGAATGTTGAATGTTGAATGTTGAAGGTTGCAATTTTGAATGTTGAATGTTAAATGTTGAATGTTAAATGTTGCAATGTTGAATCTTTCAATGTTGAATGTTGAATGTTGAATGTTGAACGTTGAATGTTGAATGTTGTAGTGTTGAGTGTTGAATGTTGAATGTTGAATGTTGCAATATTGAATGTTGAATGTTGAATGTTATAGTGTTGAATGTTGAATGTTGAAGGTTACAACGTTGTATGTTGTATTGTTGAATTTTGCAATGTTGATTGTTGAATGTTTCAATGTTGAATGTTGAATGTTGAATGTTAAAATGTTGAATGTTGACTGTTGCAATGTTGAATGTTGAATGTTGAATGTTGTATGTTGCAATGTTGAATGTTGAAAGTTGAAAGTTGGATGTTGAATGTTGAATGTTGAATGTTGTAGTGTTAAATGTTGAATGTTGAATGTTGAATGTTGCAATGTTGAATGTTGAATGTTGAATGTTGAATGTTGTAGTGTTGAATGTTGAATGTTGAATGTTGAAGGTTGCAATGTTGTATGTTGTATTGTTGAATGTTGAAATGTTGTTTGTTGAATGTTTCAATGTTGAATGTTGAATGTTGCAATGTTGAATGTTGAATGTTGAATGTTGCAATGTTGAATGTTAATGTTGAATGTTGTATGTTGAATGTTGAATGTTGAAGGTTGAATGTTGAATGTTGCAATGTTGAATGTTGCAATGTTGAATGTTGCAATGTTGAATGTTGCAATGTTAAATGTTGTAATGTTGAATTTTGAATGTTGTATGTTGTATTGTTGAATGTTGAAAGTTGAATTTTGAATGTTGAATGTTGCAATATTGAATGTTGAATGTTGAATGTTATAGTGTTGAATGTTGAATGTTGAAGGTTACAACGTTGTATGTTGTATTGTTGAATTTTGCAATGTTGATTGTTGAATGTTTCAATGTTGAATGTTGAATGTTGAATGTTAAAATGTTGAATGTTGACTGTTGCAATGTTGAATGTTGAATGTTGAATGTTGTATGTTGCAATGTTGAATGTTGAAGGTTGAAAGTTGGATGTTGAATGTTGAATGTTGAATGTTGTAGTGTTAAATGTTGAATGTTGAATGTTGAATGTTGAATGTTGCAATGTTGAATGTTGAATGTTGAATGTTGAATGTTGTAGTGTTGAATGTTGAATGTTGAATGTTGAAGGTTGCAATGTTGTATGTTGTATTGTTGAATGTTGAAATGTTGTTTGTTGAATGTTTCAATGTTGAATGTTGAATGTTGCAATGTTGAATGTTGAATGTTGAATGTTGCAATGTTGAATGTTAATGTTGAATGTTGTATGTTGAATGTTGAATGTTGAAGGTTGAATGTTGAATGTTGCAATGTTGAATGTTGCAATGTTGAATGTTGCAATGTTGAATGTTGCAATGTTAAATGTTGTAATGTTGAATTTTGAATGTTGTATGTTGTATTGTTGAATGTTGAAAGTTGAATTTTGAATGTTGAATGTTGCAATGTTGAATGTTGCATTTTGAATTTTGAATGTTGAATGTTGCAATAGAATTTTTGCATTAAATTTTTTTTTGAATTCTAAATAAAAGAATCAACGTTTGAAATTTCAAAAAGTTGAAAACTCAAAGGCTGTAACAGGAAGAAGGATTACAACGGAAACAACAACCTTGACAACAACATTCAAAGAATACACTTCAACAATTTATGAC
>OX387258.1:5835693-5838193 GCA_947562095.1 Branchellion lobata | reverse complement strand
GTGTGTGTGTGTGTGTGTGTGTGTGTGTGTGTGTGTGTGTGTGTGTGTGTGTGTGTGTGTGTGTTTAAAATCTTGTGCCAAATGGCTAACCAATCCAAAAATGTTTTACGGGCTTGTGAACAATAGTACTTTACTTTTTTTTTTTCATTAATGTTTTTATTTCTTTTTTCAATCGTTCATTTTTTTGTTTTTTTTTAAATCTTTTTTGTTTTTTTTTATTATTATTATAGAATGGAAAAAATATTAATAGAAAGAATAATTAAAGAATAATACTCAGAAGAATAAAAAAAACAAAAATAAAAGAGCTTAATTTTAATAATAATGCAAAATTAAAAAAAATTAGACAAAAAAAACTTTGGATATCTGATGACCGAAAATAAAAACTAGAATCAAAATAAAAAATTTTAAAAAAATCAAAATTTTGAATAAATTGACAAAGCCAACAAATAAAAATGAAAGTGGTGTGCAAACAAAAATTTAAATTTGGAAACCACAAAAAAAAACCTTCCGCACTGTCTTTGTGATTTTTTTTTATTGTTTTGTTTTGTCCGTTTTTTAAAAAGTTTTTCTTATGTTTTCGTTTTGTTCTTATCAATTATTTTTTATTTTTCGTGTCTTTTAATTCATGTAGCTTGTGATTTTTTTATTTTTTGTTTTTTTTCGTTTTTATTGAGGTTTGTTTTTATGTTTCTATTAATGTTTCATTTTTAGTTTTTATCGTTTTTAATTTTTTGAAAATTTTAAAGTTTCAGCTTAGTTTTTGTTGAAAAAATATTGGTTTTGTAGAATTAAAAATTCTAAAGCTAAAATTCTCCAAAACTACTAGAAAGTTTTTTTTGCAGATTTTTAAAAATTCATAAAAAGTATATACCTGATTTTCAGAAAAACAAAAATAAAAAAACAACATGAACTTTATAAAAATGAATCTAAAAACAAAACAATAAAAAAAACATTCGTGTTAAAATATTTTTCTAATGGGTTTTTCTCTCCTTTAAATGCCTGCATTGTTGAACAGTTTCATTTTTTTTGTAATTATTTTTTTTGAAGTGTGGTTCCATTATGCAAATGTTTTTCGAGTTGAGATTTTATGTTTAAGAAAAAAAAATTGTTTAAATTTTTTTTCTCAAATTTTTTAACAATACCCTTCAGTGGGTCTTAGTGGCGTGAGTAAACTCAAAATTTGAGCATGAAGATGTCTAACTGAACTAAATAAAAACTATAAAAATAAATATAAAAAAACAATAAATATAAAAAAACAATAAAAGTTAATTTTTTAAAAATTAGATAATATAAAACAAAAAATGAATAAAAATTTTGATAAAATGAAACAAAATAACAAAACACACAAAAATTGGAACAAAACGAATTTTAATTTAAATAAAAAAATAAAAATTGAAATTTTTAATAAATATGAGTCAAAAAGTGTAAAAACAAAATATTTTAATTGGTGCCGTTGAATGAAAAACAAAAAAACAAAACTATTCTAAATAATTGAAAAAAAAACTTTACAAAAGAAAAACTCATTTCATAATTGTTATTGCTATTGTCCATTTTTTTTTGTTTTTTAAGTTTTTTTACGTTTTTTTCCTATTTATTTTTTTTCCAAAGCCATTGAATTATTCATAAAAGTTATATCTCTCTTTATTTTGTGTTTTTCCATCTGTGACGCAATTAGATTTTTCAAAGCGTTCCAATATATTCTTATTTTTCGTTTTTTTTTTTTTCATTTTTTCATTAAATTTCTCTTCCCCAATAATGTTTTTTTAAAATTATTTTCTCAACTCTTAAGCCAAAACCTAGGAATTATTTTTTAAGATGAATAATTTTTACACCTTAAACATTTTTTATTTACTTCAGCGCATAACTTTTAACAAAAAAAAACTTTTGAAAATAAAAAAAAACTTTTGAAAATAAAAAAAAACTTATCTGTAATTTTTTATCTGTATTTTTTCTTGTTTCTTTTAACCGATGATGAATGGTAGGAATACGAATGATTGAGTGGAAGGAATAACTAAGGATAAGTCGGAAAAAAAAGAAATAAACAGATAACCCAAAATTTAAAAAAAATTATTTTGTTTTTAAATTATAAAAAAAACGAATTAGAAAGATTTAACAAAACTAATGTGAAGTTGACTTAATACAAATTTTATTCTGGGATGACTTAAAATAAAAAAAACGCAACTGAGGTATAACCTCTTGACAATGTTTTTTTTTCTTTTTCTTTCCAACCCAGTGCTTTCAATACATAACGCCCAGTCACAACAGGATGATGTCAAAAAGCGACGAATAAAAAAGTGATAAAAATTAATTAAAATAACAAAACAAGAACATAAAAATAACAAAAGAAAGAGAAAAACCAAAAAGTTTTGCGTTGGTCGTCTTAAGGCTTGCGTTGAAAAGTATGACTCAAGAGTTTTTTTCAAAAACTTAGAAAAAAAGTTGTTTTTTTATTTTTTTTTTAATTTTTATTCAATGTCTTTTTTATTATTATTATTATTAT
>OX387258.1:5805693-5830693 GCA_947562095.1 Branchellion lobata | reverse complement strand
AGTAAAAAAAGGATGGGGAAAAAATTGGAAGATAGGTAACAAAAAAATAACGAAAAAAATGCATGTAAAAAAGGATTGAAAAAAGTGGAAAAATAGAAACTAGAAACCAAAAAAAATTTGGCAAAATGTATGAGTAAATGAATAAAAAAACTGAAAAAAAAAATATATAAGAAAAAACGAAAAAAGAAAAAGAAAAAGAAAGAAAAAATGCAAAAAAAAGATTTAAAAATGGAAAAAAACACAAAGAATTATTTTTAAAATGAAAAAAAAACGCAGAAAAAAAAAACAAAAAAAGAAAAAAAATGTAAAAAAAACATTTTAAAAAAATTATAAAAAAAAACGAAAGAAAGGAAGAAAGAGAGATTGGCGCCTCCAGCACTCGCTCATTTGTGCCTCTATTTTATCTGCCTCCACGTCTTTATGAGTCGGTTATGGGAACGTTAATTTGAAAGTGGGGGTAATGGTGGTGATGGTGGTGTTGGTGGTGATGGTGGTGATGGTGGTGGTGGTGGTGATGGTGGTGATGGTGGTGGTGGTGGTGTGTGGTGGTGGTGATGGTGGTGGTGGTGGTGATGGTGGTGATGGTGGTGATGGTGGTGGTGGTGGTGATGGTGGTGTTGGTGATGGTGGTGATGGTGTTGGGGGTGATGGTGGTGATGGTGGTGATGGTGATGGTGGTGTTGGTGGTGGTGGTGGTGATGGTGGTGTTGGTGGTGATGGTGATGGTGGTGATGGTGGCGGTGTTGGTGGTGTTGGTGATGGTGGTGATGGTGGTGTTGGTGGTGATGGTGGTGGTGGTGGTGATGGTGGTGGTGGTGGTGTTGGTGGTGATGGTGGTGATGGTGGTGATGGTGGTGTTGGTGGTGATGGTGGTGATGGTGGTGATGGTGGTGATGGTGGTGTTGGTGGTGGTGATGGTGGCGTTGGTGGTGATGGTGGTGGTGGTGGTGATGGTGGTGATGGTGGTGATGGTGGTGATGGTGTTGGTGGTGATGGTGGTGGTGTTGGTGGTGTTGGTGGTGATGGTGGTGTTGGGGGTGATGGTGGTGCTGGTGATGGTGGTGATGGTGGTGATGGTGGTGTTGGTGGTGGTGATGGTGGTGTTGGTGGTGGTGATGGTGGTGATGGTAGCGGTGGTGTGTTGGTGGTGATGGTGGTGTTGGTGGTGATGGTGGTGTTGGTGGTGATGGTGGTGATGGTGGTGTTGGTGGTGATGGTGGTGTTGGTGGTGATGGTGGTGGTGATGGTGGTGTTGGTGGTGATGGTGTTGGTGGTGGTGATGCTGATGGGAGAGGTGGTGATGATGGTGGAGGTGATGATGATTGAGGTAGAGGTGGTTAAAGAAAATGGTTTTGTTGGAGAAATGTTTAGGTGGGTAAAAACTTTTTTGGTTATTTTTTGATGGGGTGGAAAAATTTTAAAGGTACTTTAAGTTGAGATATTTGAAATGTTTGCTGGGAAATTATTCATGGTGGAAAGTTACTTACGTTTCAGTGAGAAATGTTGTGGTGGTGTGTTGTTGACGGAAAGGATTTTAGTTGTGTGTTGTTGTTGGGCGAAAGGATTTTAGTGGTGTGTTGTTGACGGAAAATATTTAAGTGGGTGTGTTGTTGTTGGGGGAAAGGATTTTGGTGGTGTGTTGTTGGGGGAAAGGATTTTAGCGGGTGTGTTGTTGTTGGTGGGAGTGGAGAAGATTTTAGTGGTGTGTTGTTGTCGGGGGAAAAGATTTTGGTGGTGTGTTGTTGGGGGGGAAGGATTTTAGTGGGTGTGTTGTTGTTGGTGGGAGTGGAGAAGATTTTAGTGGTGTGTTGTTGGGGGAAAGGATTTTAGTGGGTGTGTTGTTGTTGGTGGAAAAGATTTTAGTGGTGTGTTGTTGGGGGAAATGTTTTTGTTTTTGATGCTGTTGTTGATGTCATTGTTGATGTAGTTGTTTTTTTTGTTGTTGTTCATGTCATTGTTGATGTTGTTGTTGATGTTGTTGTTGATTTTGTTGTTGATGCTGCTGTTGATGTCATTGTTTAAGTTGTTGTTGATGTCGTTGTCGTTGTTGTTGTTGTTGTTGATGTAGTTAATGATGTCATTGTTGTTATTTTTGATGTTTTGGGTGTTTTTATATTTATAAAAAATTGTAGATGTGTTTTATTGATGTTGTTGTTTTTGTTCTGTCATTTTGTTTTTATTTGTAATAACGCAAATTCATTCTTCAAATCAATTTTTTTTTCTGTTTTCATTCTTGTTCAATTTGTTTTTATTATTTATATTCTGTTGTTTTTTTTATCATTTTTTATTTTATTGTTACTGTTAATGGTTTTGGGACTCTTTAAGAGTTGATGTCACAATAAAAAAATTAAAAAATTCATTTTGCAATGCCCTGTTTTTCATTTTTTTTTGTTTTTTTCTTTCTTTTTTTCGAAATACTTAAAACTCATAAACAAATAAAAAAAGTTAGAAAAAATAAAGTAATAAAAAATATTCATAAACAACGAATACCTTCAATTTTGGGTAAATTCTCAGATAAAAATTTAATTTAATTTTTTTTTACCTTTTTTGAGCAGTTTTTAAAAATATTTTTTTTTGTGAAAATGTTATAGAAGCGTATATAAATCTTTTTTTGTTTTTTTTTTATGTTAAATTTTTTTTTCATGTTAAATACACGTTGTTTTTTTGTTTTTCCGTTAAATTAATTTTTCTCGTGTTAAATAAATGTGTTTTTTTTTTATTTTTCACATTAAAGAATTTTTTTTGTGTTAAAAAATGTTTTTTTTTTCATTTCTGCTTTAAATAAATTTTTTCGTCCTAAATAACTTTTTTTCCTTTTTTTGAAACGAACGAAAAACGCAGTATTAAAGAGCAGTTTTGAATTTCATTATACGGTCATTTTCATTTTTTAAAATTTTTTACAAATTAAAAAAAAATTAAACTGGAAATTGATAATATAACTGTCTCTCTTGCATAATCCTATGACTTTGAAATGAATGTTATTTTATATTATTATTATATATATATATATATATATATATATATATATATATATATATATATATATATATATATATATATATATATATATATATATATATATATATATATATATATATATATATATATATATATATATATATATATATATATATATATATATATATATATATATATATATATATATATATATATATATATATATATATATATATATATATATATATATATATATATATATATATATATATATATATATATATAATAATAAAAATAATATAAAATAACATTCATTTCAAGGGTTTCATGATGAGTTTTGGTTTACTTTCAAAGACTAATATCTTCAGGGTCATTGTTGCATTCTAAAGTTTTATATCTAATAAAAATTCATGGCGCCATGAATGAATGCATGCATGGGTGGATGCATGGGTGGATGGATGGGTGGATGAATGCATGGGTGGAAGAATGCATGGGTGGATGGATGGGTGGATGAATGCTTGAGTGGATGGATGGGTGGATGCATGGGTGGATGCATGGGTGGATGCTTGGGTGGATGCATGGGTGGATGCATGGGTGGATGCATGGGTGGATGCATGGGTGGATAAATGAGTGGATGGATGCATGGGTGGATGCATGGGTAGATGGATGCATAGGTGGATGAATGCATAAGTGTAAAAATGCATGGTTGGATGCATGGGTGGATGCATGGGTGGATGAATGAGTGGATGGATGCACGGGTGGATGAATGAGTGGATGGATGCATGGTTGGATGCATGGGTGGATGGATGCATAGGTGGATGAATGCATGGGTAGATGCATGGGTGGATAGATGTATGGGTGGATGCATGCGTTGATGCATGAATGAATGAAGAAGTTGATGGAGCACTAGATAATTGAAGGATGAACAAAAATTGGATGGGAAAGCGGGAAAGGGGTGTACGATTGAATGGTTTCATTGATTTGAAGATGGCTGGGAAGATAAGAGATGAATGGATGAGAAGATGAATGGATGAGAGGATGAATAGATGAGAGGATGAATGGAAGAAAGGATGAATGGATGAGAGGATGAATGGATGAGAAGATGAATGGGCGAGAAGATGAATGGAAAAGAAGATGAATGGAAGAGAAAACGAATGGATGAGAAGATGAATGGATGAGAGGATGAATGGATGAGAGGATGAATAGAAGAGAGGATGAATGGATGAGAGGATGAATGAAAGAGTAAACGAATAGAAAATTGATAGAAATGAGAACAGATGGATGGATCGATAAACAAACGAATGAAAAACTTGAAAAATAAGAAATAGAAAAATGGAAGACTAAATGAATTAAATAAAAAAAATAAAAAATTAAATAAAACAAATAGATGGATAGATGGAAGGATTAATGGAAGGATAAAAGGATGGGTAGATAAATGGATGGATGGAAGAATGGCTAGATGGATGGATGGAAAATTGGGTGAATGGAGGGATGGATAGATGAATAGATGAGTAAAGAAAAAAACGGATGAATGGATGGATGGAGGGGAAGACGGATAGATGGATGGATGAAAGAATGGGCGAATAGATGGATGGATGGAGGGTTAGATGGAGGGATGGGTAGATGAATGGATGGAGGGAGGGATGAAAGGATGAATGGAAGGATGGATAAAAGGATGGATGGAGGGTTAGATGGAGGGATGGGTAGATGAATGGATGGAGGGAGGGATGAAAGGATGAATGGAAGGATGGATAAAAGGATGGATGGAGGGTTAGATGGAGGGATGGGTAGATGAATGGATGGAGGGAGGGATGGAAGGATGAATGGAAGGATGGATAAAAGGATGGATGGAGGGTTAGATGGAGGGATGGGTAGATGAATGGATGGAGGGAGGGATGGAAGGATGAATGGAAGGATGGATAAAAGGATGGATGGAGGTATGGATGGAAAAATGGACGGAGTAATGGATGAATGGATGGATGGAGGGATGGATAGATGGATGGATGGAAGGATGGATAGATGGATGGATGGAAGGATGTATAGATGGATGGAGGGATGGATGGATGGATGGATGGATAAATGGATGGATAAATGGGTGGATGGATGGATGGAAGGATGGAAGGATGGAGGGATGGATGGATGGAGGAATGGATGGATGAATGGATGGATGGAAGGAGGGATAGCTGGATGGATGGAAGGATGTATGGATGGATGGATGGGGGGATGGATGGGTGGATGGATGGATGGATGAATGGATGGAGAAATGGGTGAATGGATGGATGGAGGGATGGAAGTATGGAGGGATGGATGAATGGAGGGATGGATGGATGAATGGATGGATGGATGAATGGATGGATGGAAGGATGGATGGATGGAGGGATGGAAGGATGGAGGGATGGATGGATGGAGGGATGGAAGGATGGAGGGATGGAAGGATGGAGGGATGGATGGATGGAGGGATGGATGGATGGAGGGATGGAAGGATGGAGGGATGGAAGGATGGATGGATGGATGGATGGATGGAGGGATGGAAGGATGGAGGGATGGATGGATGGAGGGATGGAAGGATGGATGGATGGATGGATGGATGGATGGATGAAGGAGCAATGAAAAAATGCAGACAGGAAGCACAATATAAATGCAAATTGCAACAAAGCCTGCAGTTCAGTTTGAAGGAAATTCATGGTCGAACTAATAGACAAACTTTTGATGTTTTTTTTTGAAATAAAACAAAAAACTAACCAAAACTAAAACATTTTTTCTATCCGGTTAAATAAGTTTTTCATGTGCAGGTCCATTGAAAGTTTTTTACTAATTATTTTTTTCTTTTTTTTCTTACTGCCTCAAATGTTGTTTCAACTCGAAAATACATGAAATTTCTGTTTTTAAGTTTTGATTGAAAAAAACTCAATTTTGAGGTATTTGAAAATTTCATTTTTTTCAAAGTTTTTTTAATTTTAGAATTCAAAGTATTTACCCTGTTAATGTTAACAGTTTTTTTATTTTTTACATTTTTCATGAATGCTTTGCTCATTTGGTCAAAATAGTTTTGATTATTTAAAAAAATAAAACTCAGTTTTTATTTATTGGATTAAAAAAATTTCTTTGAAGTGTTGTTTTTTTTTCAAATAAAAACTTTCAACATTGGAAAAATTATTATTGTCTTAGTTTTTTATCCACTTTTGATTACGTTAATTCCTTCCATACTCTTTTACGTTTTGATTTTTTCATGGGCAAAATAATCGTAAATCGTCAAATGAGTACGTTATAAAGAAATTGAAAAAAAAAAATTTTTTTTTTCCAAAACTTTCGTTAATGAAAACGTGTATAAATTTTTTTTCAAGTTTTTATTCTATTACCAAGTTTTCTTTTCAAAAAGGAATTTTTTCATCAAGATTTTCAAAGATAGCAGTTGTTTATTCAGAGAAAAAATTGAAAAATTGAAAACAAAATGAGTTTTTTTTTTACCATTAAAAAAAACCCTGAAAACGTCTGAGAGTATTAATATAATACCGAAAACCAAGACAAGATCAAAACGAAAATCCTTTTAAGCTAAGCCAAAACAAATTTATGAATTAAATTAAAAAAAATTTTCTCAATCGAAAACAATTCTAGTTTTTATTTAGTATTATTTGATGAAAAATATTGATAAGTTTTGAGCAAAAATAATTTAATTAATAGTTTTTGATGAACCTTTCAAAACTTAAAAAAATTTTCACTCGTTATTTTCAGTTCATTTAATTTCTGATTGGAAATGAAAAAGGTTTTGTTAAAAAAATAAAAAATAAAAATAGCTCTAATGATAAAAAAAAACTAATAAAAAAAAATATTTCGAAAAAACTTTTTACAGGTTAAAAACTA
The DNA here is from genome assembly GCA_947562095.1 of Branchellion lobata. Classification (NCBI taxonomy): domain Eukaryota; kingdom Metazoa; phylum Annelida; class Clitellata; order Hirudinida; family Piscicolidae; genus Branchellion; species Branchellion lobata. The sequence goes on along the minus strand of OX387258.1, from coordinate 5,823,874 downwards.
GTTGTAAAAACAATTTGACGAATAAAAAAAATTAAAAAAAAAACGTTTTGTGAAAGTTTTTTTCAATTTTGATTTTGTTATAAGGGATTTTTATGCATTTTTTTTTGTTTTTTGATAGTTTTTCTGCGAGAATTTTAAATTAGATTATTTTCATTTTTTCATTTCAGTTAAAACTTGGAAAAATGTGTTTTTTTCAATTTTTGTAGCGTGAATTTTTTTATTTATTTTTTTAATTTTTTTAATCTTTTCAACTGCTTCCTAATTTGTTTCATTGGGAGTTTTTAAATTTAAGTGGAGTAAAAAATTAAAAAAAAAAAACAATTTGTTTTGTTATAATTTCATAACTTTCAAAAAATAATCATTCCAGATAACTTTGAAAAAGAACCTTAATCAAAAATTTAAAAAAAATTCAAATAAAAAAATCACAATGTTTTTTTATTCGAATTTTTCTACGAACTGAGATACTCCACTAATCAAAAAAATTTCAAAGTTAAATAATATTTATTTATCAAATATGATGTCATTTGAAAACGAAAAGAAATTTAAAAAAGAAAAACAATAAATACCGTTGAAAAACTCATTGAAAAAATCATTAAAAAAATAAAGTTGAAACAAATGAAAAAATTGATAAAAAGAGCATAAAAAAAAGAACAATAGTGAAAAAATAAAAATAGAAAAATGAAAAAAACATGAAAAAAAGAATTTTAGTTAATGTTTCATTGTTTTTTCATGTTTTTTTTGTTTTATTTCAAAGAGAAAAACCCAAAAACCCACAAAAAAGTTTTTAATGACAGGACCAATGAACATTCAACGGAATAAATGGATGAACAGATGGACAAAAAATTGAAACTGGAATAAAAAATGAAAAACGGAAAAAAAGGTTTATAATTAGAAAAACCTCCAAAAAAATTGAAAATTGAAAAAAAAATAATTCAGAAAAATAGGATTAAATATTAAAAAAAAAACAGAAAAACTGATGAAAATTTCAAAAAAATTTTTATTTAAGTTTTCGAACTTGAAATCGACTCATAAACAAAAACCCAAAAAAAACATTGCAAACAAAAATGTATTGTTTCAAAAGAAATATTCAAAGAAAGAAAATTTTAAAAGTTGAAAAAAAGGTAAAAAAAAAAAGAAAAAAGAAAAAAATTAGACAAAAAATCAATTTATGAAGCTATACAGCGAAAGGAATCTATCTCTGGGAAGAAAAAAAAGTTAAAAGGGAATTGAGGTTATGATGGAAATGTTAACTTCAAAAAAAATTTTCTGGAAAAATTAAAAAATTTTTGCAAAAATTTATAAAATTTATAAAAACGAAATTTTTGACATTTTGATCAAACAGTTTTTCTGATTAATTATTTATAACTTGGTCATTTTATTCCAAAAATAAGTTTTGAACACAGAATTTTTTTAAAAAAATTTTCCGAATTTGCTTTCAAAAACCTTTGAGATGATTTTTTCGTTTTTTGTTTTTCAGTTCATAAGTTTTATTTTTTCAACGTTTTTTTTTCGATTTTTCAAAAAATAATTGTCATTCAAATCTCAAGAGTTTTTCAATTGTTGTGAAATTTATTCAAAAATTTTTTTTTTGACTTTTTCGAACCAAAAATATCTCATCCCCTCATTTACTTCGTATTGTTCATCACCTTTTATTAGTCAACACTTACAGCTCACACTTTTTACCACTCATCCCCACCCATCCCCATCCATCCCCATCCATCCCCACCCATCCCCATCCATCCCCACCCATCCCCACCCATCCCCACCTATCCCCACACATCGCCACCCATCCCCAACCATCCCCACTCATCCCCACCCATCCTCACTCAACTCAACTCATCCCCACCCATCCCCACCCAACTCCACTCATCCCCACCCATCCCCACCCATCCCCATCCATCCCCACTCATCCCCACCCATTCCCATCCATCCCCACCCATCCCCACCTATCTCCACACATCGCCACCCATCCCCACTCATCTCGCCATCCCCACTCAACTCAACTCATCCTCACCCTTCCCCACCCAACTCCACCTATCCCCACTCATCCCCACCCATCCCCACCCATCTTCACCCAACTCCACCCAACTCCACCCAACTCCATCCAACTCCACCCAACTCCACCTATCCCCACCTATCCCCACCCATCCCCACCCATCCCCACCCATCCCCACCCATCCCCACCCATCCCCACCCATCCCCACCCATCCCCACCCATCCCCACCCATCCCCACCCATCTCCACCCACCGCCACCCATCTCCACCCATCCTCACCCATCCCCACCCATCCCCACCCATCTCCACCAATCCCCACCCATCCCCACCCATCTCCACCCATCTTCAGCCATCCCCACTCAACTCAACCCAACTCCACCCAACTCCATCCAACTCCACCCAACTTCACCCAACTCCATCCAACTCCACCCACCTTCACCCAACTCCACCCAACTCCACCCAACTCCACCCACCTTCACCCAACCCCCACAACTATTTTCTTCTCCACCACCATTTGCAAACACCACTGATAATATTTTATTACTCACAATGCGTTCATCAAACCCCTCAAAACCACACCAAAATCTCCTAAAAAAGCCATTCCAACACCCACGAATTTTTTCACCTGTAAAAAAGTACCAAAACACTCACAAAAACCCACAAACACTCACAACCACCCACAAACACTCACAAACACTCACAACTACCCACAAACACTCACAACCACCCAAAAACACTCACAAACCCCCACAAACACCCACAAACCTCAAATAACCCCCACAAACCCCAACAAACCCCCATAAACACTCCAAACACCCACAAACCCCAAATAACCCCCACAAACCCCAACAAACCCCCATAAACACTCCAAACACCCACAAACCCCAAATAACCCCCACAAACCCCAACAAACCCCCATAAACACTCCAAACACCCACAAACCCCAACAAACCCCCACAAACACCAACAAACCCCCATAAACACTCCAAACACCCACAAACCCCAAATAACCCCCACAAACCCCAACAAACCCCCATAAACACTCCAAACACCCACCAAGTCCTTGATATGCATGAGGGAAAAGAGAACAGACACTTGCACTGACTGTGAAGAGTTAAGAACGGGCCTAGCGGAAGGGTTGTAGGTACTGAAAAGGGCTGTCAAAAGTCGCTCTTCGTCGGTTTGTTTGTTGGAAGGGTGAGAGTAGGGGGTGGTATGGCCGGGTGGGTGATAGGGGAAGGGGATTAAAGGGTGTTCTGGGTAAGGGAGGGGGTAGGACGTGTAAGGAGGGTAGTGGTGATAGCTGTGGGGGTATGTAGGAGGGGGTTGGTAATTGGGAGGGTAGGCTTGAGGAGGATGGTGGTGAATGGGTGTTGGAGAAACTTCGTAATTGTGGTGAACAGTGGTTTGGGCTGTTTGGGGGGGTTGTTGGTGATGGGAAGGGTGAGAGAGATGGTGAGAGAGTGAAGATGAGTGGTTGGAAAATTGACGAAGAGATTCATAGGTGGGTGGATGATTTAGTTGATGGCTCGGTTGGTTAGTAGGTGTATGAGTGGACAGATGGGTGGTTTGTTGGGTGGGTGGTTGAGTGGTTTGATGGGTGGTTTGTTGGGTGGGTGGTTGAGTGGTTTGATGGATGGTTTGTTGGGTGGGCGGTTGAAGAGTTTGATGGGTGGTTTGTTGGGTGGGCGGTTGAGGAGTTTGATGGGTGGTTTGTTCGGTGAGTGGTTGAGGGGTCTGATAAGAACGTTGATAGAACGGTTGAATAAAGGGTAGATGGGTAGGTTGGAGGAGGATTTGTTGAGAAGATTCTTGATGAGGTTCTTGAAAAGACTTCTGAGAAGGTGTAGCCTGAGCAGAAGTGACCGGAAGGAATTCATCTTGAAAAAACTCTTCATGGAGAGATTCCTTGTGGAGAGGAGGATTCGGGAGAAGAGCAGAGGAGAGAAGAGGAGTGGGGAGAGGATGAGTGGGGAGAGGAGGAGTGGGGAGAGGAGGAGTGGGGAGAGAAAACTTCTGAAAAGAATTATTGTGAAGAGAAGAAAAAAGAGGTACAGAAGCATTGAAGAAAGGTTGAGAAGAAGTATCCTTGTTGTAGCTAGGAGGTGCAACGTTGGTGGAAGGAACAGTCTGCAGGTTGGAAAAGGTGCTGTCGATTGAACGTTGGTGAAGGCGGGAATTGACGGTAGGTTGGCTTGTTTGAAAGGATGTTTGGTGTGGGTGTTGGGGAGGGTTTTGATTTTGTTTTTGTTGTTGGTTCTGATGTTGTTGGTTTTGTTGATGTTGTTGGTTTTGTTGATGTTGTTGGTTCTGTTGATGTTGTTGGTTTTGTTGATGTTGTTGGTTTTGTTGATATTGTTGATGTTGCGGGTGCTGATATTGTTGTTGATGCTGTTTTAAATGTTGTGGGGGTTGTTTTGTTGAGGGGAAATGGAGTTGTGGTGTTGAGTCAGCATTTTGTTGTTGTTGTAAATTATGTTGTTGTTGTTGTTGTGTAAAATGGAGATTTTGCAGTGATGGGTGTTGTTGTTGTGTAAGATAGAGATTTTGTAATGGTGGGTGTTGTTGGTGGTGCTGTTGATGGTGTTGTTGTTGATGGTGTTGTTGTTGATGATGTTGTTGTTGCTGGTGTTGTTGTTGATGGTGTTGTTGTTGTAATAAACGTTGGTCTAATTCTTTTAATGTTTGTTGTTGACGTTCATGTATATTTTGATGGGAGAGTTGTTGTAGATGTTGTTGTTGTTGATGTTGTTGTTGATGTTGTTGATGTTGTTGTTGATGTTGTTGTTGATGTTGTTGTTGATGTTGATGTTGTTGTTGTTGATGTTTTTGTTGATTTTGTCGTTGATGTTGTTGCTGACTATGCAAATGTAGAAAATTGTGTTGTTGTAGATGTTGATAGAATTTTTGTTGCTTTTTTGAAAAATGTTGCAATAGTTGTTGTTGCCTCAGTTGTCTCTGAAACTGACTTTTTCTATAGTGTTGATATCTTTTTTTTTGTTGTTGTTGATGTTGTTGACGTAATCCTTGACGTTGTTGTTGATGTTGTTGTTGATGTTGTTGATGTTGTTGTTGTTGATTATGTATTTGTTGATGTTGTTGTTGATGATGATGTTGTTGTTGTTGTTGTTGTTGTTGTTCAAGTGGTTTATGTTGCAAATGATTTTGTACATGTTCTTCCTGCACTTCGCCGTTGCATGTTGTGTCTAAAATAACAAAAAATAATAAATTAATAAAAATGTAAAAAAAAATAAAATTCAATTGAAAAAACTTAAGCGTAATTTTGAATTAAAAAAATTAAAAAATTAAAAAATTCGAGTGGAAAATCATTCTGGTGAGCTTGAATAAAAAAAACTGAATGAAAAATAGTGCATTTTAGCTTCAAAAAAAAAATCACAACTTCATTTTTCAAAAAAATATGTTTTTTGGAGAAAAAAACAAAATTATATTTTATTCGGCATTCGAATAGAATTTTTTTTTAGTTTTTACAAGGAAAAAAAAGATGCATTTTAGCTGCAAAAAGATTTTTTTGGCATTAAATGGGGGTGTAGCTGCAGAATTGATTGAGTTGTGTCATTCGATCGATAACTCACGAAAACTTTTTGTTCGTTTGTACACGAAAAAAAGAAAAAAAAGAAAAAAAAGGAAAAAAAATAATAATAATCTGCATAAAAACACTGAAAATGAAAACTATAAAGTGGAATAAAAACCAAAAAAATGAAAAAATTCAAAAAATAAAGATATACGACAGTTGAGAATTATTCAAAGCAAAATAGAATGCCTAAATCAATGTAAATGTAGATTAACACTGAAACGTAGAGAAAAAAAAACGGAAAAATAAAAATAAAAACGAGAAATTAAAAAAAAGAAAAATTGTAAAAACGCATGAAAAACTCTCAATAAAACAAATTTGTAAAAATGGAAAAAATAAAAAACAAAACTACTAAAAGCAGAAAAAATGATGAGAGGATAATCGATGTGAAAAACAAAAACAAAAATTAAAGATAATATTGAAACAAAACATAAGAAAAATATTTAGTATAAAATAAAAACATAACATAAAATCTTTTTTTATTAATTAAAAAAAAATAGTGGAAAAATAAATTGTTTGTTTTCAAGTCTTAGTACTTGAAGTATTGTTCATTAGGACTCGTTCAGTAAAGTACGAGGCATTAAATGCAGTACAATCAAGTACGCTACGTTGGACTCAAGTACAGCAAAGTACAATAAATTCTGAATATTGAGTCTTAACATGATAAAACACACTACAATAACAAGTGGGGGTGGAGTTTGTAGTAGTGGCGGTGGTTTTCAGCCTTAGAGGCGGTATTGACAATAGGAAAGCTACTTTTAATGCCTCAAAAGACCCTGACAAGTCATTTGGCCTCCTTCCATGAACGAGAAACACCAGTGTAATTCCAGTGGAGGTACAGAGCCTGGGCAGTGCATTGTGGAAGGATGAAAGGTCTTCCACGCACGAGAGGCAGTGGTGTTGTTCCATAGGACCTACAGAGACATTGTGGAAGGTCAGCTGATGTCCATGCAGCACCCCTCCTCTCTCCACGTAGCTAGCGGACCTAAGGAAACCACAAAAGTCAAAACAACTTAGTACCAGAAGTAAGCAAGAGTTGACGGCTTCGAGCCAAAGACAGCACTCAAGCTAACCGCCTCAAACCACCCAATTACGGTTTTTTCAAAATTTACTGCTAGGCTTCAAAGGGTGTAAAGTGTATGGAACGAGGTTTCTTATGAAGGCATTAACCCCGCAGAGTTTCAAGGTAAAAATGTGATGATGTGTGAAAAAGAGCCATTGGTGGGTGGCTGCTTGTGTGTTGGATCCAGTGATCGGGTGACTTTGGGGGGGGGAGTGACTTTGGTGGAGAGAGTGACTTTGGGGGGGGGAGTGACTTTGGTGGAGAGAGTGACTTTGGTGGGGAGAGTGACTTGGTGGGGAGGGTGACTTGGTGGGGCTTGGAAACTCGCTATGGTTAGTGCAAAGTCATGATACTTGTGTTTTTGATGTATTGTATTTGTATTGTTATTGTACTGTATTTGTATTTAATTTGTATTGTATTTAATTTGTATTGTATTAAATTTTTATTGTATTAAAATTGTATTGTATTTTATTTTTATTGTATTTGTATTGTATTGTATTTGTATTGTATTGTATTTGTATTGTCTTTGTATTGTATTGTATTTTTATTGTATTGTCTTTTTATTGTATTTTTGATGTATTTTCATTGTATTTTTATTGTTTTATTATGTTAATTAAAAGTAAATTTATTGAAAATTTTATTTTCTGAAGAGAGAGGGTATAGTAGCTTATGAGAATCGTTCAAAAACTTGGATTATAAACTTTTCATGAGGAAAAACTGGAATATAAATTTTGTTATAGCGCACAATTGGCAAACTAGGTTGTCCTAGAAGTGCTTTTAACAGTCTTATCAGAAAAAAATGTTTTTAAAAAATTTTTGATTGAAGAAATCGTAGAAAATAAAATTAAATATAATAAAAACTGAACACTATATGAATTATATTATTATTGAAACAAATCTCTATTTTATATGTTTTTTGATAAAAGTGAAGTTTAAGAAGAGCGAATCTCTTTCGCACATCAAATCGAAATTGGATAACTTCATTTTGAAGTTTTTTTTTCGAGAAAAAATTACAGCATACTGAAAAAAAAAGAAAAAAACAAAAAACAAAAAAAACAAAAGCAAAGAAAAACAAAACGAAAAATAAAGAAAAACAAAAGAAAGAAAAAAATAATAATGAAAAAAAAAAGAAAAAAAAACAAATAAAGAAAAAAAAACAAAAATAAGAAAAAACAAAAAAACAAAAAGTTTGAGACTAATTGAGTTGCCGCCAGAATGATCACTTGCTCAATAGTTACAAAACTGCGAATCTCGTTACTTATTTTTTTAATGCGTTTTTTCATTTTTTTTTTCATTTTTTTCTATTTTGTTTATGTTTTCCTCTTTTAGGGCTTGAAAACTAAAGATTACATTTATCAACTTTTTTTTTTCAAGTTTATTTTTTTAACTCAAAGTTTATGTTCCAGTTTTTCCCCTTTTTGATCATATTTTTTGTCGCTTCGTTTGCTTTGCTTGGCACTTCACAAACTGAGTCCTTAATAATAATTTTTTATATCATTTTTTATATAATTTTTCAATATAATTTTTTCATTCATTTTTTTATATATAAACCTTTTTTTAATTTTTTTTGTAATCCTTCCTATTTTGTCATTTTATGTCATTTCATTTGGGTTTTTTTAGTCGGAAATTTTTTTATGAGTTCGAGGTTGTATTTGAAATTTTTTTATAGTTTTTTGGCAGTTTTTTTCTTTAAAAAAAAAATAGATTTACATCAATATTTTGAAAAACCATAACTTTTTTTAGGCTAAAAAAAACTTTTTTCTATAATATGACTTTTTATATAATAAATGAACAAATGAATGAATGAGTGAATGAATGCATGAATGAATGCATGAATGAATGCATGAATGAATGAATGAATGAATAAATGAATGAATGAATAAATGAACAAATGATTGAATGAATGAATGAATGAATAATGCGTGAATGAATAAATGAATGAATGGATGAACAAGTAAATGAATGAATCAATAAATTGATGAATGAATAGAATAATGAGTGAATGACTAAATGAATGAATGAATGAATGAATGAATGAATGAATAAATGAATGAATGAATGAATGAATGAATAAATGAATGAATGAATAAATGAACAAATGAATGAATGAATGAATGAATGAGAAATGCGTGAATGACTAAATGAATGAATGGATGAACAAATAAATGAATGAATCAATAAATTGATGAATGAATAGAATAATGAGTGAATGACTAAATGAATGAATGAATGAATGAATGAATGAATGAATGAATGAATGAATGAATGAATAAATGAATGATTTGATGAATCAATGAATCAATGAATGAATGAATAAGTGAATGAATGAATGAATGAGCGAATGACTAAATGAGTGAAGAAATAACTGCGTGAATGAGACTTTCACGACCCAATTGCAGCGTTTATAAACGTTTTTATTTACAAAACAGAAAATAAAAAACTAACAGAAATGTAGAAAAAGAGAAAAAAATTGTTCGGAAATTTTAGAAAACCATTTAAAAACGCGTTTTAAAACATATAAAAGAGAAATCAAAAAACGTAAAACCAACTTGAACTAAAAACGTTTTCAAAATAAAAATAAATAAAAAGTAAATTATATAATGAAAAACAGAAATTAATTATGAAAAAAAAGAGAGAATAAGTTGAAAAAAAAATAAAAAGAAAAAATGAAATAAAATAAAAAAAAACGATGCAAAGTAGAAAATTCATTTTTTCAAAGTAAATTTTTTTATAAATCAATAATTTAAAATAACTAAACAAATGATTTTTTTGCTTGTAAAAATAAAAAAACATAAAAATGAAAACTTCAAACGGATGAGCAATTGTCCATTTTTTTGTGAAAACTGTGATTTGTGATAACATTCCAAATAAAAATAAATTTTAAAATTAAAAAAATAACTTCAAAACTAATTTTTTGTTTTCTTTCATGAGAAAAATCATTTTATTATTTTCTAAGTTCCAAGCTTGTTTATATCTTTCGATATTGTTTGAATTCAAATAATCAAAGTAAAATACTTTTGTGAAATTTTTCAAACTTTTTTTAATGAATCCTCGCATTATTTAGCGCTTTATTGTCTCTTAGAGACCACGTGAGTTTGATTAATGTTCTGGAGTGGAGAGGAAATTGATGGAGAATTAAAATTAAAATAATAAAAGTGGATTCCATGGGAGGCATAAATAAGAGGGAAATGAAAATCATGGAATGAAAATAAATGAAAGAGTGAAAATTCGTGAAAATTAAAATGAAAATAGAAAAAAATTGAATAAAAATGGAATAAAAATGGGAAAAGTTGAAAAAAAAATAATAATAATAAAAAAATGGAATAAAAATAGGAAAAATTGAATAAAAAATGGAAAAAAATTTAAAAAAAAAAGAAAATATTTCAATGGAAGATGGAAAAAAAAAAAAAACAGTAAATAGAACAAATAGAAAATAAAACTGGAAATTCATAGAAGGCACTATCAACAAAAAGAATAATAATAAAAATAATATTATGAAAAATCAAAGAAGTAAATGATAAAAATAATAATAATAAAAATAAAAATAATAATAATAATAATAATAATAATAATAATAATAATAATAATAATAATAATAATAATAATAATAATAATAATAATAATAATAATAATAATAATAATAATAATAATAATAATAATAATAATAATAATAATAATAATAATAATAATAATATTAATAATAATAATAATAATAATAATAATAATAATAATAATAATAATAATAATAATAATAATAATATAAATAATAATAATAATAATAATAATAATAATAATAATAATAATAATAATAATAGTAATAATAATAATAATAATAATATAATTCGGAAAAAGAATATGAGAATTCAAAGAGGAACTATGGATGAATATGGAGTCCAGGAAAGTCGTGAAGGAAAACGTTCCTTAGAAATAAAAAAACCAATATTATGAAAAAGAAAAAAAATTAAAAAGAGCTAAAATAATATTTAATAGTGTGGAAACGAAGAATTCATTGTAAATTCATTGAGAATTCATCAAAGATTCATTGGGATTCATTGGAATTCATTGAAAACCCTTTGAAAATCCAATAGAAATCCATTGAAAATTCATTTAAAATTCATTGCAAATTAATTGAAAACCCAGTAAAAAGTTATTGAAAACTCATTGGAAATTCATTGAAATTCATTGAAATTCATTAAAAATTCATTGAAATTCATTGAAATTCGTTGAAAATTCATTGAAATTCATTGAAATTCATTGAAATTCATTAAAAATTCATTGAAATTCATTGAAATTCATTGAAATTCATTGAAATCCATTGAAATTCATTGAAATTCATTGAAATTCATTGAAATTCATTGAAATTCATTGAAATTCATTGAAATTCATTGAAATTCATTAAAAACTCATTGAAATTCATTAAAAATTCATTGAAATTCATTGAAATTCATTGAAATTCATTGAAATTCATTGAAATTCATTGAAATTCATTGAAATTCATTAGAAATTCATTGAAAAGTCAGTAAAAAAGTAATAAGTGAATAATCGTTCCTGTTGAGATTTCAATGCTTAGTTTGTTTGCATGGGATGTTATGATTCAAGTATAAGGAGGAGCAATGGTGGAAACATAGAAGAATAAATAATAATAATAATAATAATTAACATCATAAAAACAATAAACAACAATAAAATATATAATATTAAAATAATATTAAAAACAATGAATGAATTAAAACTAGAAAAAACAAACACAATGATACAAAAAACAAACAAACACAATGATACAAAAAACAAACAAACACAATGATACAAAAAACAAACAAACACAATGATACAAAAAACAAACAAACACAATAATACAACAACAAAAAACAAACAAATAAATATAATAATAAACAAAATAATAAAAAAATACTTATAAAAATAGCTAGTTATCTTTTCAACCATTATAATACCTATTATAATAGTGGCCTCGAAACTCTACGGGGTTGATGCCACTATAATAATAATCGTTTTTGTATTGTATTGTATTGTATAATTATTATACTTATATATTCATGAATGTATTCATACTAAAAACAACAATAATAATAAAACAAAACATAAAACCACTGCGAATAACATAATAATAATACAATACAATACATACAATACAAACACGAATATTATTATAGTGGCATTAACCCCGTAGAGTTTCGAGGCCACTCAAAACGTCTCAAAACGTCTCATTATCAAAACTATTGTAATAATAATGGTAATAATAACATAGGATTAAGTAGTAAGCAAAAAAACATGATTAAAACATAATAATAATAATAATAATAATAATAATAATAATAATAATAATAATAATAATAATAATAATAATAATAATAATAATAATAATAATAATAATAATAATAATAATAATAATAACAATAACACCATGATAATGACAATAACAACAATAATAATAATAATGATAACGTTAAATAAAACAATAAGAACATAATAATAACAATAAAAACTGAATAATAACAATAAAAACGTAAAAACAACAAAAACAAAATAATAAAAACAAAGCTTCATTGTCGTTGAAATAATTTTGCATTGGCTTACGTTGCAGATCGTGTATGAGAAAAAACAAAAAAAAATTAATTTTTTTCAAGCAATCATGAGCAAAAATTTAATTTTAAGTTGATTTAAGATTGAATAAGAAGTCCTGGAAGTATGAAGTAATGTAAAAAAGACCTGAAAAATAAAATCTGAATCAAAGAGAGAAAGAATTTTTTGAATTTTTCAATGAAATTTCAATTTTGAAAATCTAAAAAAAATAATTTGAAATGGAAATGAAACCAAAAAATAAAAATAACGTGCAAAGCCGTAACGAAAATAATAAAAAAATGGAAAAAAAAACTAGAAAAAAAACAAAATGAAACAGCAAAAGCAAAACGAAGTTAACAAAAACGAACAAAACAAAAAAAATTAAATTCGAAAAAACTATGAATGAAGCAAAAAAATGCCACAGCAACAGCAACATGATCACCATGGAAACAAAAACAACACCACAGCAACAACAACACCACAGCAACAACAACACGACACCAACAGCAACACGCCAACAGCAGCAACACCACAACAGCAGCAACACGACACCAACAGCAACACGACAACAGCAGCAACACCACAGCAACAACTTCAATGTATACAATCCACCAATACGAAGATTAAAAGAGCAAGATTGAGATCTGCAATAAAAATGCCATAAAAATCAGCCCCCCCACCATGAGTCCTCTTATCATCATCATCATCATCATCATCATCATCATCATCATCATCATCATCATCATCATCATCATCATCATCATCATCATCATCATCATCATCATCATCATCATCATCATCATCATCATCATCATCATCATCATCATCATCATCATCATCATCATCATCATCATCATCATCATCATCATCATCATCATCATCATCATCATCATCATCATCATCATCATCATCATCATCATCATCATCATCATCATCATCATCATCATCATCATCATCATCATCATCATCATCATCATCATCATCATCATCATCATCATCATCATCATCATCATCATCATCAGCATCATCATCATCATCATCATCATCATCATCATCATCATCATCATCATCATCATCATCATCATCATCATCATCATCATCATCATCATCATCATCATCATCACCATTTTTTTCCCACAATTTCCACCCTTTTCATCATTTTTTGATCATTATCACCTCCTCCTTATCATTTTTGTTCAAATCATCTATCACCCACCATCACATGATGTAGTACGTGTAAAAGTGCAAGAAACGCTGTGTGTGATAACGCTTGTTCATAATAGCTTCTTCCTTCTCCTCCTCTTCTTTTCTTTCTCCCTCTCTTTTCTTTCTTCTTCTTACTCCTCCTCCTCCTCCTCCTCCTCCTCCTCTTCCTCCTCCTCCTCTTCTCTTCCACCTCTTACTCTTTTTCCTCTTTTGTTCTCCTTGTCATCAACTCTATCTCCCTTTATTCTTTTATATCCTCTTCCGTTTGCACTCTCCATACAAATCGCTTCAAACTTTGCCGTTTCGTCGCCTTATCATTATTATCATCAAATTTCAATGTGCATACAAACTTTTTCTTCAATTTTTTTTTTATTATCAAATTATCAACAGCTTAATAATTCATCCATTTAAAAATCAACAAAAAATGACAAAAATTTCAATTTTTTTCGCTTTAACACGATGAGTTTTTTTTATTCAAGTTAACAATTTTTTTTTAATTTTTCAAATCATATTCAACATAGCAATCTCACACACGGTTTCGCATGTCAACTGATTTCTAGCAATTTTTGTTTAATTATTAAGACACACAAGATTTGTTTTTGTTTTTGGGATTTTTGCTCAATAAACAAAAAGACAGAAATAATTAGCTTGCATAGATCAGGACATGGGCTATAAATAGATGTCTATTTTTAATTCTTATCGTCTTAACTTTTATCCGACACTGGTAATTTTGCAGTAAGAGTCGGAAAAAAAGAAAAAAAAATAAATAACGGAATCTTTAGTGTAACAGGAACCAAAGACACCAAATGTGAGCAAGATTGACTCTAGAATCAAATTATTTAACTTTAAAGATAAGAATTGAATAATCGCTTTTGATGGAGGGATGGATGAGCAAGTGTATGAATTAATAGGTAATTAAATGAAAAAAATAGTGAATGAATTCCTGAATGAATTCCTGATTGAAATCCTGAATGAAAAAAAAATGAATGAATTCCTGAATGAATTCCTGAATGAATTCCTGAATGAAAAAAAATGAATGAATTTCTGAATGAATTCCTGAATGAATTCCTGAATGAAAAAAAATGAATGAATTCCTGAATGAATTCCTGAATGAAAAAAAATGAATGAATTCCTGAATGAATTCCTGAATGAAAAAAAATGAATGAATTCCTGAATGAATTCCTGAATGAAAAAAAATGAATGAATTCCTGAATGAATTCCTGATTGAAAAAAAATGAATGAATTCTTGAATGAATTCCTGAATGAAAAAAAATGAATGAATTCCTGAATGAATTCCTGAATGAAAAAAAATGAATGAATTCCTGAATGAATAAATCAAAAATTAAAAAATTAATGAACTATATTTGTATCAATTATTTATTCAATTAATTAATTAATTAATTAATTTTATTTATTTATTTATTTATTCATTTATTTATTTGTTTATTTATTTATTTATTTATTTATTTATTTATTTATTTATTTATTTATTTATTTATTTATTTATTTATTTATTTATTTATTTATTTATTTATTTATTTATTTATTTATTTATTTATTTATTTATTTATTTATTTATTTATTTATTTATTTATTTATTTATTTATTTATTTATTTATTTATTTATTTAATTTGTTTATTGTGACAAAAGTCAGTGGGTGATTTCCCTGGTGCTGGAAGATCTCCACAAAACATGTTTCTATTGTGTCAGTGAAGGGAAGTGGCAAGACATTGAGTGGTGACTGATTAATGAATGGAGGAATGGAAGAATGCATGCATGCATGAATGGATGGATGTATGGATGGATGTATGGATGGATGTATGGATGGATGTATGGATGGATGTATGGATGGATGTATGGATGGATGTATGGATGGATGTATGGATGAATGTATGGATGGATGTATGGATGGATGTATGGATGGATGTATGGATGAATGTATGGATGGATGTATGGATGGATGTATGGATGAATGTATGGATGGATGTATGAATGGATGTATGAATGGATGTAAAGATGGATGTATGGATAGATGCACAAAAGGATGACCAAATGAAAGATTGATAGAGCGGAAGATGTATGAATCAACGATTGGCTGGATAGTGGTTGGATGGATAGAAGAATAATAGCTGGAATAATGGATGGAAGAATGGATGGAAGAATGGATGGAAGAATGGATGGAAGAATGGATGAAAGAATGGATGGAAGAATGGATGGAAGAATGGATGGAAGAATGGATGGAAGAATGGATGGAAGAATGGATGGAATAATGGATTGAAGAATGGATGGAAGAATGGATGGAAGAATGGATGGAAGAATGGATGGAAGAATGGATGGAAGAATGGATGGAAGAATGGATGGAAGAATGGATGGAAGAATGGATGGAAGAATGGATGGAAGAATGGATGGAAGAATAGATGGAAGAATGGATGGAAGAATGGATGGAAGAATGGATGGAAGAATAGATGGAAGAATGGATGGAAGAATGGATGGAAGAACGGATGGAATAATGGATTGAAGAATGGATGGAAGAATGGATGGAAGAATGGATGGAAGAATGGATGGAAGAATGGATGGAAGAATGGATGGAAGAATGGATGGAAGAATGGATGGAAGAATGGATGGAAGAATAGATGGAAGAATGGATGGAAGAATGGATGGAAGAACGGATGGAATAATGGATTGAAGAATGGATGGAAGAATGGATGGAAGAATGGATGGAAGAATGGATGGAAGAATGGATGGAAGAATGGATGGAAGAATGGATGGAAGAATGGATGGAAGAATGGATGGAAGAATGGATGGAAGAATGGATGGAAGAATGGATGGAAGAATGGATGGAAGAATGGATGGAAGAATGGATGGAAGAATGGATGGAAGAATGGATGGAAGAATGGATGGAAGAATGGATGGAAGAATGGATGGAAGAATGGATGGAAGAATGGATGGAAGAATGGATGGAAGAATGGATGGAAGAATAGATGGAAGAATGGATGGAAGAATGGATGGAAGAATGGATGGAAGAATGGATGGAATAATGGATTGAAGAATGGATGGAAGAATGGATGGAAGAATGGATGGAAGAATGGATGGAAGAATGGATGGAAGAATGGATGGAAGAATGGATGGAAGAATGGATGGAAGAATGGATGGAAGAATGATTGGAAGAATGGATGGAAGAATGGATGGAAGAATGGATGGAAGAATGGATGGAAGAATGGATGAAAGAAGGTCGTGTCTGTAAGGCTTCCAAGCCTATCGCTATTCGTTATTGTTATCACGTGGTTATTGTTATTTTTATTGTTTCCGTTATTATCATCTAAATTATTTGTATATACAGTTTCAAATATTTTTTGTGCATATTATTCATGTAATCATTTATATTAATACTGCTATTAATATTATTACAGTTATTTTTATTAGTATTATTATTATTATTATTAATATTCTTATTCTTATTATTATTATTATTATTATTATTATTATTATTATTATTATTATTATTATTATTATTATAATAAAAATAATAATAATAATAATAATAATAATAATAATAATAATAATTATTATTATTATTATTATTATTATTA
The DNA here is from genome assembly GCA_947562095.1 of Branchellion lobata. Taxonomy (NCBI): domain Eukaryota; kingdom Metazoa; phylum Annelida; class Clitellata; order Hirudinida; family Piscicolidae; genus Branchellion; species Branchellion lobata. Next base: position 5,806,847 of record OX387258.1, on the reverse strand, counting down.
TTATTATTATTATTATTATTATTATTATTATTATTATTATTATTATTATTATTATTATTATTATTATTATTATTATTATTATTATTATTATTATTATTATTATTATTATTATTATTATTATTATTATTATTATTATTATTATTATTATTATTATTATTATTATTATTATTATTATTATTATTGTTATTATTTTTATTATTATTATTATTATTATTATTATTAGTATTATTATCATTATTATTATTATTATTATTATTATTATTTTTGTTATTATTATTAATATTATTATTATTATTATTATTAATATTATAAGTATAGTTATCATTATTATAATAAAAATAACAATTTTAATTGTTAATAATAATAATAATAATAATAATAATAATAATAATAATAATAATAATAATAATAATAATATTATTATTATTATTATTTTTATTATTATTATTATTATTTTTATTATTATTATTATTATTATTATTATTATTATTATTATTATTATTATTATTATTATTATTTTTATTATTATTATTATTATTATTTATATTAGTAGTAGTAGTAGTAGTAGTAGTAGTAGTAGTAGTAGTAGTAGTAGTAGTAGTAGTGGTAGTAGTAGTAGTAGTAGTAGTAGTAGTAGTAGTAGTAGTAGTAGTAGTAGTAGTAGTAGTAGTAGTAGTAGTAGTAGTAGTAGTAGTAGTAGTAGTAGTAGTAGTAGTAGTAGTAGTAGTAGTAGTAGTAGTAGTAGTAGTAGTAGTAGTAGTAGTAGTAGTAGTAGTAGTAGTAGTAGTAGTAGTAGTAGTAGTAGTAGTAGTAGTAGTAGTAGTAGTAGTAGTAGTAGTAGTAGTAGTAGTAGTAGTAGTAGTAGTAGTAGTAGTAGTAGTAGTAGTAGTAGTAGTAGTAGTAGTAGTAGTAGTAGTAGTAGTAGTAGTAGTAGTAGTAGTAGTAGTAGTAGTAGTAGTAGTAGTAGTAGTAGTAGTAGTAGTAGTAGTAGTAGTAGTAGTAGTAGTAGTAGTAGTAGTAGTAGTAGTAGTAGTAGTAGTAGTAGTAGTAGTAGTAGTAGTAGTAGTAGTAGTAGTAGTAGTAGTAGTAGTAGTAGTAGTAGTAGTAGTAGTAGTAGTAGTAGTAGTAGTAGTAGTAGTAGTAGTAGTAGTAGT
>OX387258.1:5788193-5793193 GCA_947562095.1 Branchellion lobata | reverse complement strand
TATTATTATTATTATTATTATTATTATTATTATTATTATTATTATTATTATTATTATTATTATTATTATTATTATTATTATTATTATTATTATTATTATTATTATTATTATTATTATTATTATTATTATTATTATTATTATTATTATTATTATTATTATTATTATTATTATTATTATTATTATTATTATTATTATTATTATTTTCATTATTATTATTATTATTATTATTTTCATTATTATTATTATTATTATTATTATTATTATTATTATTTGTCTCAGTAGGCACCACATAAGTTTAATTTTTTTATAATTTTTATAAGCTAGCGGTTGTTTTGAATGGGTGTGAGTTTCATCGTCTTTGTATGTTTAATGGTATTTGTATGGTTTGTGGTATTTGTATGGTTTGTTGTATTTGTATGGTTTGTGGTATTTGTATGGTTTACGGTAGTTTTGTATGATTTATGGAGTTTGCATGGTGTATCGTATTTGTATGGTTCATGGTGGCTTTGTATGGTTGATGGTGGCTTTGTATGGTTCATGGTGGCTTTGTATGGTTGATGTTGGCTTTGTATAGTTGATGTTGGCTTTGTATGGTTCATGGTGGCTTTGTATGGTTTTGTAGCTGTCGCCATCGAGGGTGCATTCTTTATTAGGAACCCTTTCAATTCCTCATGCTTTGATGTCTTTCATTTTGGCTTCTTCTTTCTTCGTTTTGTCTCATTTTCAATTTTTCGTGCTTTATTGAGGGTTATTTCTGATTTCCCATACTTAAGTACGTGATTATTTTCAAGATTTCACATATTTTAAAAGTTATTTTGGCGAATTTATTGCCTTCTTCGTATCGACCTCGTTCGACTCGAGCTTGTCCTTCTCCACCACGAGTCTTTTTCCAGTCGCCTTCCGACATATCTCGGTCAATCGTTCATCATCGCACATCGAAGCTCCCTTCATTGTAACGTCTGCATGCAGCTCATCATTGAGTTATGCTAGCTAGATACACTGGTGTGTTGGATAAACTGGTGTCTTAGATACATTGGTTGGTTAGATATATTGGTTGGTTAGATACATTGGTTGGTTAGATACATTGGTTGATTAGATACATTGGTTGGTTAGATAGATTGGTCTGTTAGATACATTGGTTAGTTAGATACATTGGTTAGTTAGATACATTGGTTAGTTAGATACATTGGTTAGTTAGATACATTGGTTAGTTAGATACATTGGTTGGTTAAATACATTGGTTGGTTAGATACATTGGTTGGTTTGATACATTGGTTGGTTAGATACATTGGTTAGTTAGATACATTGGTTAGTTAGATACATTGGTTAGTTAGATACATTGGTTGGTTAGATACATTGGTTGGTTAGATACATTGGTTAGTTAGATGCATTGGTGTTTTAGATACATTGGTTGGTTAGATACACTGGTGTGTTGAATACATTGGTGTGTTAGATACTTGGTAAGTTAGATATATTGGTTAGTTAGATACATTGGTGTTTTAGATACATTGGTTGGTTAGATACACTGGTGTGTTAAATACATTGGTGTGTCAGATACTTGGTTAGTTAGATACATTGGTTAGTTAGATACATTGGTATATTGGATACATTGGTATGTTGGATACATTGGTTGGTTAGATACATTGTTTGGTTGGATACATTGGTTGGTTAGATACATTGGTTAGTTTGATACATTGGTCGGTTTGACACATTTGTGTGCTAGATACATTGGTTGGTTGGATACATTGGTTGGTTAGATACATTGGTTGGTTAGATACATTGGTTGGTTAGATACATTGGTTGGTTAGATACATTGGTTGGTTAGATACACTGGTGTGTTAGATACATATGTCCCATTGTATGTTGTTGTATTGTATGTCATGATAATTCTATGTTTCGTAGTTTTAATTTCAGAAAATACAGATGTATGTTTTTGTATTTTTATGGTTTCGAGTTCAAAAAACACGAATGTATGTTGTTGTTTTGATTTCGAAAAATACAAAAGTATGTTGTTTTGATGTATGTACATACAAGGTTCGAGTAATGTCACATACAAATGCACACGATATGTTTGTATTGAAAGGCAAAAAACAGTGTATTGTATCACGTGAAATACAATCTCACACGTTCAAGTGTTCACATCACTTTTTTATCAACCTTTTTTTTTTCGTTATTTTTCTTTGTCAATATTATTTGAAAAAAAACATTTTATTTTTTTTATTATTTTACTTTTTATATATTTTTTTTGATTTTATTTTGTTGATATTTTTTTTTTCAAATTTGTTGTTGTTATTTTTATTGTTTTATTTTATCGAATTTAAAAGTTCACAAGCTCAGCTGCAAGTAAAAGCCGTTTTTGTGGAAGGATTTGAGCGCTTGAGTGAAGAAGGCTGTAAAAAATCAATGATTTGATTAGATCTCAACCGTGTATGAAGAAGGAAGAGGTGCTGAGGAGGAGGAGGAGGAGGAGGAGGAGGAAGACGAAGATGACAGAATCCATGATACAGCCACTAACCTGAAACAATTTTGATCACGTATTTATAAATTATTGATTTTTAATTTTTAATTTTTGTCACGTTTACTTTTATTTTGTTTCAAGTTCAAAGTCATTTTCTTTTTTTTTGAAATTTTTTTTTTGTTTTACAACTATTTTGCTGAATTTGATGTTTTACTCAATGGAATTATTTCTCTGAACTTTTCCGACAAAAACCAATTTGTTTTTTTTTTTTGACAATTTTTTTTTTAAATATCGAAAGTTTTTACATTAATTATGGATATTATTTTGCACGACACCCAAAAACTAGCTAAGATTATTAATTGCAAAATTTTCTATAAACAAAACTCATTTGTCATTTTTGACGTTTTGTTAAAACTATTTTTTTCTTTCCATCAATGAATATTTATTTTTGCCTTTTTGTAACCTTTTAGATAATTATTTTTCTCGAGTTTTTATTTCAGATTCTCATTTCACTTTATAAGTTTTTTTTTATGTTTTTTTTTTCTCAGAGGGATATATTTAATTTTGTTTTTTCACAAAATTTTTGTTTTGTCATTAGTCAAAATTAATAATTTATATTGCTTTGCATTAGCAAAACTCTTGCTTGCAATGAAGAAAGTTGAAAGAAAAAACAAAAATTAAAATGAAAAAAAAAAATAATAATCAACAAAACTTAAAATGAAAAAAAAAATGAAAAAAAATTCGATGAGAAAATTTTTTGAACAAAAAAAACAGTCAGAGTAGAAATATTGAACAAGAATAAAATTGATTAAACTGATATTTTTAAAAACTCAACAAAAAACTGATCGAAAAATATAAAAACAAAAAAAAAAAAATTTTTTTTCGAAAAAGTAAATGTGAACACATGAATGATGAAAATGATGAGCGAAAAAAATATATTTTGAAAAAATCAAACCAAAATATTTTTTGCAAAAAAAAGAAAAATTACAAAACTGAAAAACAACAGAAGTACAAAGAAAAAAATTTGTGTTTAAAACTGTGTTCAACACGTATTTTGGATATAAAAAAACGATTATACCCTTATTTTTTTCAAAAAAAAAAAATCCGATTTATGTCACAAATGGTTTCACCCAGAAACCTTCTAATAAGCCTCGACAAAAAAATACAAAAAAAACTCTAGAAGCTTATTTTTATTTGAAAAAAAACTCAAATTATTCAAAACTAGATTAGCATGAAAAACAACTTAAAAAATAATTTAAAAAAAAACATAAAAATAAGAAAATGAACGTTCAAAAACTTAATTTGGATATGAAAAAAAATAATTTTTTTTTTCAAACCATCATTAAAAACAACCACAAAAATACATTTTCGATTTGTTTTTTTTTCTCGTTTAAGACCCTTTCAGCTTTGCCGTTTCATCTCCTTCTCCAACCTTTCCCACGCAACCACCAAATTTCTTATTTTCTTCTTTTTTTCCAATACTCTTCATTCCTACAATCTTTTTTTCTCATTTATTCATTCTAGTTCTTTTCAATTTTTTTTTCAATTTTTCTTTTTTTCATCTTCTAAATAACTTCCCTATTTTATCCACGACTTATTTTTCTTTCGCCTTTTCATTTTTTTTCCAACTATTCTTTTTTATTTTTATACTTATTCAAAGTTTTTTTTTTAAATGTTTCACCACCAATTTTTTCGGGTTTTCTTTTCACTGGTTTTTCTCTTCCTTTCAATCCACCTAATCCTCTTCCATCCTAAATCTTCCATTGTAACTCACGTTCCGCAAAACCGGATTTATGACTATTAGTCATATCATTTATTGGTTCTACAAGGAATCTATTTTTTTTAAATCTTTTTTTTTTTTACATTAAGTTTTGTTTTTACAAATTTTTCCCACACTGAACTTTTACAAATTTTCACAAAAATTTTTTTTTTAATTTTTCTTTTTTCATAATTTTCCAAAAGTTTTTTTTTAATTTAGTAAAAAAGATTATTTTATAATAAAAATAAAAATAAAAATAATCTGAATTATTCTTTCATAATTATACTTTGAAACTCACATTGAAATTTTTATTATTAATTTGAATTTAAAAATTTAATTTTTAAAAATAAACTTTTATGAAAAAAAAAATCATGAAAGATAATTTGATAAAAAAATATTCATTCATTTTTTTTAAATTAACAAAATTTTTATGTAAAAATTCAAAATTTACCGGTTGATTTTTATATCCAATCAGATTGAACTTTTCAAAAGTGATTATTTCAAATTCAACGAGTTATTTTTTTCAAAAAAACATATTTTGTCAATTTTAAAGTTTTCTCTCCAAATTAATCTAATTAATTAATTAATTAATCAACTAAATAATTAATTGATTGATTAGTTAAATAAATTAATCTTTTTTAAATATTTAATCACCGTTTAGTTTTTTGAACCCATAAAAACGGTAAATTGCTTAAAAACTTTTTTGGATTTGACTTTTCAATTTCTTTTTCGCCGTGTTTTTCATAACTTTATTATTTGCCGCAGTTTTTTCAATTTTTAACG
>OX387258.1:5775693-5783193 GCA_947562095.1 Branchellion lobata | reverse complement strand
GGTTTTTTTAGTTTTTTAACTGTTTTTTTTAGTTTTTCTGATGTTGTTTTTTAGTTTCTCTACTGTTTTTTTTAGTTTTTCTACTGTTTTTTTAATAGTTTTTCTGCTGTTTTTTCAATATTTTTTCTGCCGTTTTTTTTAGTTTTCCTGCTGGATTTTTTCAGTTTTTCTGCTGGTTTTTTTATAGTTTTTTTTACTGATTTTTCTTTTTTTTGTTACAAGCGTTTTTTTATCATTTTTGTAATGCGTTTTCTCATTTTATTATTTTAAATTTGTTTTTGTTTTTCGGGCTGGCTTTTTCTTTTTAAAGTTTTTTTCATTCAATTATTTAAATATTTTTTTCTTTGGATGAGTTTACTTTTAGATTAAAAAGAAAAATTTTGTTTAAAAGTTTAATAACACATAATTTCAACGTATTTTTACAAAATATTTTCCAAACAAAATTCATTTCAAGTTTTTATTTTTCTTCTAATTCTCATCATTAGCAAGTGTCGTTTGATTAACGTGACATCGATTTCGTGTCATTGACTTTCCACATCAGAAAAAATATTTTTTTCAAAATATATTTTTGTTAAATATATTTTTGATCGTTTTTCTCTTTTTTTCTCTAAAAGCCATTTTCCTTGTTTCTTAGACACATTTTTCTTTTTTTTAAACGGTTTTTATTCATTTTTTGTTTCAAAATTAACTAACTCATTGAAATTTTCAATTACAAAAAAATCCATTTGCTGTCAGGTCATAAGTCTCGTCATGCAAAACTTAAAAGAAAACAGGCTCCATGTGCAAAAAAACAGTTTTTTTTTCATTTTTTTGTTCATTTATTTGTTTTTTTTTTTATTTTTCTTACAGTTGTTCCATACTCGAATTTGTATTCTTTTTTCATTTGTTCAGTTTAATTTTTTTCATCATCGTTTTTGTTTTGATTTTCATCTTCAATTCATTTTTTTCTTCACTTTATTTTTATCTCTCTTTCATCTTCATCTCTTTTTCATCTTTTTCTTATATATATATATATATATATATATATATATATATATATATATATATATATATATATATATATATATATATATATATATATATATATATATATATATATATATATATATATATATATATATATATATATATATATATATATATATATATATATATATATATATATATATATATATATATATATATATATATATATATATATATATATATATATATATATATATATATATATATATATATATATATATATATATATATATATATATATATATATATATATATATATATATATATATATATATATATATATATATATATATATATATATATATATATATATATATATATATATATATATATATATATATATATATATAACTGTTTATTTCCAACTTTGCCATCTTCACTGAGGTCCATATATTCGGCCCAATCAATGAGGAAATAAAAAAAGAAGAAATAAAGAAAAGAGATGAATAAGTAAAAATGAATGGAAAAAATAAAAATAAAATAAAGGAAATAAAAAAAAAGTGAGAAAAAAAAGAAAAATAAAGAGAATAGAAAAAAAAAATGAAATCAAAAGAAAAATGAAAATAAATGAAAATAAAAACAAAAAAATTGAAAGAAAAAAATTGAATGAAAAAAAAAGAAAAAAAAGAAAAATAAAGAATGAAGAAAAAAAATACTAAGAGAGTTTTTATTTCACGCATTCAAGCAAGACATTGGAACTTCATGCAACTTCCCATTGCGAGATTTTGATTTGAGTTGCTTAAAAAAATAAATAAATAAATAAACAAATAAATAAATAAATAAATAAATAAATAAATGAATAAGTAAATAAATAAATAAATAAATAAATAAATAAATAAATAAATAAATAAATAAATAAATAAATAAATAAATAAATAATATAGAAGTCTTGATAAGATGAAATAAGATTAAAGAGAAAATTCTAGTAAAAAATATGAATGAAAAAGTGAATAAAATGACGAAAACGGGAAAAAATTTGAAAGGAAAAAAGGGGAAAAAAGGAGGAAAAGAATGAAGTAGAAAAATAAGATTAATATAGAATCTTTGATGTCAATGACGTCACAAATTGCTTGTGAATCAACTTTCAAAAATCGAAAAAAAGTTAGCCAATGTTACATAAATTTAAATTTTTCACAAGATTTTAAAACAAAGGACAAAAAATATTAACCAAACTGTTTCCAGATCGGTCGCTTGTTTATTAGATAAGAAACAATTTTAGAAATTCAAAATTCAATGTTTTTTTGAATTTTTTTGTTTTTCCATTCCCAGTCTTTCAAATTTTTCTGTTGGACTTTGTTTTTCTACATAGAGTATTAGTGTGTTTTTTTAGGGCTCAATAAATGCATAAAAGATATCTGAAAAAGCAAATCTTCTATGAAATTGCAAAAAAAATTCCAAAACAAAAATTTAAATTCGAAAAAAATTATTTTATGAATTAATAAAAACCATAGGTGTGAAATAAAAAATTAATGTTTTCTAGTCTTTGGTTTCAAGATGAGTTTTCTATGGTCTTATTGATCAATTCTCGATCGTCGGTCTTGCTTTGCTCCTGTCGCTGAGACGACAATTTTCAAAAGTCCGAAATTTATATTATCAAAAATTACTCAAAATAAGTTTTCAATTGAAAGTTGATATAAATAATTTTTTCGTTTTCAACTCAAAAACATGTCAAAGTTTTCACAAAAGCAAAAAGAAAAACAGTTGGATTTCAAAATGACGTTTGAAGAGGCGGCGAAAAAGTGTAAAAAGAAAAAACACGTCTGCATGCGAGTGGTGACGTGTCGCAGGAGCATCACAGCGTTTCCAAGCCACATGAGCGAGAGTGGCTTTTTGGACGTTAAGAGAGCGGTACAAGACGTTTTTGGTCCCACTCTTTTCCACTACAACGAAGCATTCAGAGGCGTTCCAGTGGCTTTTGGGAATGTGAAGTGTTTGGATGCATCTGCCAGGGTGGTTGGGGACTGGCCAAGACTGGTGTTGCGGGTGCAGATGGAGATAGTGTTGTTTGCCCCGAGGTTGAAAGACAAGCTGGATGGTGTGGTTGTCAAGGTCTCACCATGTCAACAACGTTTGAGTCTTCTTGCTTGCAATCTCTTCAATGTTTCTGTCTACAGCAGACATGGAAAGAAGGGGGTGGATGGGGTAAAGGTGGAAGAAGAAGAAGAACCAAAAGTTGGGGATAAAGTGAGGGTTGAAGTTGTGGGCATTGCGTCATTCAGGTCAACAATACACATCAAAGGCAACTTAATAAAAATTCTCAAAACTGCTTCATGAATCAGCCTCCATCAGTTTTTGAACTTTTTTCAATTTTTGAAAACTTTATTATATTTTTTATTTTTAATTCATTTTTCTATTCATTATACCCTTGTTAATCTTAAATTTATATCTAGCTCTGAACCAGAAATTTTCTCTTTGTTCCTGAAATATTTATTTTAAATTTTTTTCACATTTTTTTTACTTGTTAACTTCTATGTACAAAGTCTTGAATTTTTATTTTGAAATAAAAATTCATTCTTCACATAAAAACCATACTATCCTCATTTTGTGATGTTTATTTAAATTAATAACAATAATAATAAGATTAGATATAATTAAAATAAAATAATTAATTTTTTAAATAATTTTGTCTTCATAATAACAAAAAAAAATTAAAACAAGTATCAATCAAAAACTGAAGCAGAAAAACTCGAAATTTAAAAAAAATTAAAATGAAAAAAAAAACTGAAAAACATTATTCAGTTGAGTCGTTTTAAGAATTAATAAAATATGCAATCAATATTCTATCATAAACCAAATAGTTGTATTTAAAAAAATCAAATTTTTACTTTAAAAAAATCTTTTTTTCAACGTTGGGTGCGGCATTAAAGAGCCAGAAGAGGGGTGGGCGGTGGTAAGGGAGGGGTGAAGAGGGTGGGTAGTGGTAGGGGGTTGGTGAGGGGGGTGTGGCGTCGGTGAATGATGGTGGTGTGGTGGTGAATGTTGTTCTTGAGTCCTTGTAGCTTTTGTCTTGACTCTGTGGTCAACCTGAGGTGGTGGTGGTAGATTATTTCAATACCCTCAATAAACCACCATCCTCATCTTCATCTTCACCACAATCCTCATCCTTATCTTCACCACAATCCTCATCCTTATCTTCACCACAATTCTCATTCTTACCACAATACCACCATCCTCTTCAACAAAATAACCACACCATAATCTCCCCCTTCCCTCCTCACAGCACAACACCACACCATGATCTCCCCCCCCCCCCCTCCTTCTTCTCCTCTTACGGCACTCACCACACATCACCACCAAAGCACTCACCATGCATCACACAGATGCAATATGCTTTCAACTGACAATGAAAACTCCGCTATCAAAGAGAGTGGAATCCGATAAATTTTATTATTTTTATTCTTATTATTATTTTTATTTTTATCATTATTTTTCGTGTTTTTATTGTACCTTTTAGCATTATCGACATCACCAACATCATCATTGTTTTTTATTTTTTTAATATTCTTACTAATGCTGTTATTGACAATATAATAATAATAATTATTATTATTATTATTATTATTATTATTATTATTATTATTATTATTATTATTATTATTGTTAACATTGATGACACTGAACCAGCATATATGAATGATGTTGACAATCTTTGTGATGATGGGCTGGAGTGATGATGATGATGAGGAGGAGGAGGAGGAGGAGGAGGAGAAAGAGGAGGAAGAGGAGGAAGAGGAAAAGAAAGATCTAGATGGAAAGTTGGCGCTAGGAGGTGAGCTGTGAATGAAAAAAAATAAATTGAAAAAAAAATCAAGTGAAAAAAAACAATTAAAAACAAATGTAGATTCAAAAAACTTGAAACGAAGGAAAAAAATAATTAAAAAAAAAAACAAAAAAAATTATTTAAAAAAAAACGAAGAAAAAAATTATTAAAAAAAAACGAAAAAAAAAATTATTAAAAAAAAACGAAAAAAAAATTATTAAAAAAAAAAACGAAAAAAAAATTATTAAAAAAAACAAGGAAAACAGACCACGCGGACACAAGCCAGGAGAGAAGGGCGTTTTGACTGAGGAGTTTGGAGGAGAGGGAGGAGCAGAAAGAACATATGTTTTCCAACAGGCTGAGAACCTGCATCTGTGGAAGGTGGTAAGGGGGAGGGGGGTTTGGAGGGTGGTGGGGGGGTTTGGAGGGTGGTGGGGGGGTTTGGAGGGTGGTGGGGGGGTTTGGAGGGTGGTGGGGGGGTTTGGAGGGTGGTTTGGAAGGTGGTTGGTGGTAGGGGGGAGATTTGGAGGGTGGTTGGTGGTGGTGGGGGAGTTTGGAGGGTGGTTGGTTAAAAAAAAGATGAAAAACTGAATAAAAATTAAAAATAATATTAAAAAAATATATCAAAGTTTCAGACCTTGAAGAGGCCATCGCAGAGGGGGGAGTGGTAGCAGGCCATGACGTTCTTAAGTACCCTCCTCTGATGACATATGGTGACGTCATCGGGATTCCTCACGCCCTCCACCAACACCTCCATCAACCACGTGCGCTCTGCTTTGTGCTGGGGGATGGGGGGTTGGTTGGGAGTTTTTTCTTTCGAAAGTTTGTTTGGTTGGGTTTTTGTTTCGAAAGTACGAATGGTTGGGATGTTTTTTGGAGGTTTGATAGAACGATCTTTTGAGCGATTTGATTGAAAGTTTCAGAGTAAAAAGTATCAAGTTTAATTGGGGTTTGGTTGAGGGGTTTATTTGAAAAGTATGGTTGAGGCATTTGGGATTGTGTGAAAGAAGAAGATCCAATGAAATGGTTGTGAGTGCATTGAATGGCTGCAAAAAATCGGCCATCGAAAAGTGGATCAGAGGATGAAAAAAAAAATTTAATAAATAAATTTTCATTCATAAAACGCCATAAAAGGGGACGTACGTGGAAGGAGGAGGTGAAGAAAAGTTTGTAGAACTCAGGAACATCTTTGAAGTTGAGGGAGGGTTTGAGGAGCAGGAACTGGTTGATGGTGGTGTACAAAGGGTCCGCTGGTTGGGGGGGTGAATGGTTGGGGGGGTGGGGTGAATGGTTGGGGAGGGAGGGGTGAATGGTTGGAGGAGGTGAATGGTTGGGGAGGGAGGGGTGAATGGTTGGAGGGGGTGAATGGTTGGGGAGGGAGGGGTGAATGGTTGGAGGGGGTGAATGGTTGGGGAGGGAGGGGTGAATGGTTGGAGGGGGTGAATGGTTGGGGAGGGAGGGGTGAATGGTTGGAGGGGGTGAATGGTTGGGGAGGGAGGGGTGAATGGTTGGGGATGGAGGGGTGAATGGTTGGAGGGGGTGAATGGTTGGGGAGGGAGAGTGAATGGTTGGAGGGAGGGGGGAGGGGCTGAATGATTGGTTGAAAAAATTAAACATGCAAACAAGAAAAGATGCACACACATGAAGACACAGACACACAAACATACATACACATACTTGGTTTCAGCAAGACCATGCAGGACTTGATAAGGAAAGAGGCATACAGAGAAGGACATCTCTCGTCCAATGAAAGCAGAGCATTTCTCAAACTATCCAATAAACAGGCAAACTGGTCCTTGTCAACAAATTTGGAGCCATCTGATTGCTTGTAGAAGAGGTCCAAGACACGCCCCCCAAGCTTTCTTATTGGCTGTTGGTAGCTGGTGAGGCTAGCAATGGTCAATGAGAGACAGTGCTTCTCTATAAACTTCCGGTTGTCTAAGGCGCACTCTGATTGGTGGGTTGAAAAAATTGTATGAGAATGAGCCTATATCAAGAAAGCACCCAATAGCTCAAAAACACAAGCATCAACCAACCAACCAACCAACAACAAACAAACCAACCAACCAACAACACAAACAAACCAACCAACAACACAAACCAACCAACCAACAACACAAACCAACCAACCAACAACACAAACCAACCAGCCAACGACAAACAAACCAACCAACCAACAACACAAACCAACCAACAACAAACAAACCAACCAACCAACAACAAACAAACCAACCAACCAACAACAAACAAACCAACCAACAACACAAACCAACCAACCAACAACACAAACCAACCAGCCAACGACAAACAAACCAACCAACCAACAACACAAACCAACCAGCCAACAACACAAACCAGCCAACCAACAACACAAACCAACCAACCAACAACACAAACCAACCAACCAACAACACAAACCAACCAACCAACAACACAAACCAACCAACCAACAACACAAACAAACCAACCAACCAACAACACAAGCCAACCAACCAACAACACAAACCAACCAACCAACAACAAACAAACCAACCAACCAACAACACAAACCAACCAACCAACAACACAAACCAGCCAACCAACAACACAAACCAACCAACCAACAACACAAACCAACCAACCAACAACACAAACCAACCAACCTAAAAACCAACACCTACTAACATCAACAAACTTATAATTTTAAAGATGAACGCTATGAAGAGTGTGCATCC
>OX387258.1:5768193-5770693 GCA_947562095.1 Branchellion lobata | reverse complement strand
TGATGATGATGATGCTGCTGATGATGATGATGATGATGCTGATGATGATGATGATGGTAATGATGATGATGTTGATGATGATGATGTTGATGATGATGATGATAATTTAATGATATATTGATATAACACAGAAGAAAATTTTAATAGAAAAAAAAACGCTTGAAAAGTCGCTGCAACAACAACCCACAACCAATATTTGTCCCTGTCACCAAACACTCACCATCAACCTCCACCCTACCATATCCACCCCCACACCCATCCCTCATCCACCAGCCACCACCCACCCCTCATCCACCATCCACTCCCCACCTTACCACCCACCCCTGTAAGTCTTGTAATAGAGCTTTACAATGACGTCAGCGTAACTCACCCACCCACTCCCCTTGTCCCACGAAGGGTTGCGGAAGAAGGAGGTGAGGGAGTGGGTGAAGTGGGTGCATGAGGGTGAATGGTCCCCCCCCTGTGGTGATGGAGACCTAATTTTATATTAAATTAATGGGAAGAATTTTATATGGGTTATTAATAGAAATAATCTTACATAGGTTATTAATAGAAATAATCTTACATAGGTTATTAATAGAAATAATCTTACATAGGTTATTAATAGAAATAATTTTATATAGGTTATTGATAGAATTAATTTTATATAGGTTATAAATAGAAACAATTCAATCTAGGTTATAAGTAAAAATAATTTGATCTAGGCTATAAATAGAAATAATGTAATCTGGGTTATAAATAGAAATATTGAAAGAAAAGTATGAAAAGAGATGAAAGTTTTGAGACGAAGCGGGCGTTAGTTATGAGACCTTCTAAGCCATACAAAGAAAAAAACAACAAAAAAAACAACAAAAAAAACAACAAAAAAAACAAAAAACGCGGAGAAACAAACAATAAAACAAACAAAAAAAACAATGAAAAAACGACATTAGAACCAGAAAGAAACACATAAAACCACACAAAAAACCACACAAAGAACCACATGAAACCACACAAAGAACCACATGAAACCACACAAAGAACCACATGAAACCACACAAAGAAGCATATGAAACCACACAAAGAAGCATATGAAACCACACAAAGAACCACATGAAACCACACAAAATACCACGTGAAAAATCACTTACAAGAGCAGTGATTAGGCCTGCAACAAAGGGGAGGTTTGTTTGGGTGTTCAAAAACGTCACCACATCTTTTTGAACCCCCCCACAAAACACCCCCAACCCCCCAGCCATCCCCCCCAACACCCCCTCCAACCACCCCAACCACTTGTGAGTAAGGGTGGATGATGGTGGTGGCGTGGGTATTGCGGGCCTTGCGGATGCGGTTGTTTTGGTGGACTTTGCTTTTTTCTTGGTTAGTTTTTTATTTTTATTACCACCGCCAACATCATCGCCATCGCCACCACCACAACCACCACCACCACCACCACCACCACCACCACCACCACCACCACCACCACCAGAGAGTACAATCGTACGCAACACTAGCACGAGAGTTTCTGATAGAATCTTTTTTCCACTAGAAGTCACGTGGTAGCCAGCTGGGAAGAGTAGGTGGAAAAGGAAGTGGAAAAGGAGAAAGAGGAAGAAAAGAAAGAAGAGGTAGAAGAGAAGGAGGAAGAGAAGGAGGAGAAGGAAGAGAAAGAGGAGAAGGAGAAGAAAGAGAAAAAAGATAAAGAAGGGGAAGAAGAGGAGAAGGAGGAGAAAAAAGAAAAAGAGAAGAGGAAGGAGGATGAGGAGAAAAAAGAGGAAGAAAGAGGAGAAAGAGGAAAAGAAGAAAAAAGAGAAAGAAGAGAAGGAAGAGAAGGAAGAGAAGGAAGAGGAAGAAGAGAAGGAAGAGAAGGAAAAGAAGGAAGAGAAGGAAGAGAAGGAAGAGGAGGAAGAGAAGGAAGAGAAGGAAGAGGAGGAAGAGAAGGAAGAGGAGGAAGAGAAGGAAGAGAAGGAAGAGGAGGAAGAGGAAGAGGGAGTGGTGTGGTTGACGAAAAACACATACAACAATTGAATATTTAACTAATCAAAAAACTTAACAATTTTTTAATTTTAATTAAAACAAAAATCTTTAATTAAGTGAAAAAAATTATAATTATTTAAGTGAAAATTTGATAAATGTTCAATCAGGTACAAAATTTAATGAGTAATTAATCACAGAAATTAATGAAGTTATAATATGTACAAATAATCACGTGATCAATTAATTTGTTGTTAGGACGATGTTGAAGATAGTCAAACCTTGCAAGAGCCGATTAACATACTCAGCCATCAGATAGAGAAGACACTCCGAGCCACCACCACCACCACCACCGCCACCACCACCACCACCACCACCACCACCACCACCACCACCACCACCACCACCACCACCACCACCACCATCACCACCGCCACCATCGCCACCACCACCACCATTACCACCCCCATATGTTTCCACAATCTTCTTTAAAGCCTCCAAATTTAAAAAGCTCCTGAAACACGACGCACTAGCGAGTAAAATCCGC
>OX387258.1:5743193-5758193 GCA_947562095.1 Branchellion lobata | reverse complement strand
TGAGAAGTTGTTTCATGAGGTCTTGACCTGTTTTTCTGTGTGTGTGTATATGTATGTGTGTTTGTGTGTGTGTGTATGTGTGTTTGTGTGTGTGTGTGTGTGTGTGTATGTGTGTGTGTGTGTGTTGTGTGTGTGTGTGTTGTCGCTGTTATTATTTCTCTCTACAACAAAAAGTACGGTGGTTGCATGGTGGTGCTAACAAATGGGTAGAACAAATCAACCACACTACCTAAACTTCTCATCTTGAAAACTTCGGACCAATAAAAGTCGAGCAACCTCAAGAATCAAGTAATACTGTGGTGGAATTGTCATTCAGATATCACAAAAGATTATTTTTAAAACTAAATAAGAAAAATTAAATATTTAGCTTGAATGACTAATTTAGCTATTAATTAATATATTAAATAAGCAAATTATAAATTACTAATGAATTTATGAAAATTATTGAATTTTGACAAATGGCGTTTAATACATCTGGGGGCTTGAGCTTGGTCCTGTTAAGGAGGTTGAGTAGGTGCTTGGATGGAGTGGGGCTTTCAAGGAATCCCCTTATGACGTCATCCTTTTCTGCACCCTTCCTGTGACGAGCTGCTGAAGCTATAAACAACTCGAGACCTGCAAAAAGGTTTTAAATTTTAACATTTTTGAATGACGTTTTCTTGTCTGAATAAACGTTTTTGATGAGTAATAAGGACAATTTACTTATTTTGCTGACTTTGAAAATAATTTTTGCTATTATTTGTATGATAACTAGTAGATGAGCTTCCAAGGAAGGGATTTTTAAATCGTTGTCACCTTTGTTGGCTGTTTGGGGATTTCTTATCATGGAAAGAAAAACAGATGCAGTAAAAACTTTTTCATCTGATTTGGACTTTCGTTTCATTGTAGGAATGAAAAAATAATAATCAAAATTTGGTTTTCAACGTCTAAAAAATTTTTTTCACCGCTCTGTGCTTTGCACACTTTTTCAACGTGTTTACTTGAACGATGTTTGATTGTTGCAAAGAGCAGCTAACATTGAGACGAAGATTTAGATAAAAACATTTTCAATCAAGTTTATTTCAAGTATACCAGAAATGCTTCAAAAGTGTCAAAATGAGCAAATATGCAATAAACTACTGAAACAATTTTTGATCGAAAGTAACAAGTATACGTTAGAAATGTGCAAGATCAGATAAGTCGAAAATGTTAGTTTATAAAAAAAAAAAAACTAAAAACAACATGACAAAAATTCAAAAATCTGATTCGATTTATTAAGCATTTTTTGTGACCTTCATACCTGATCGCAACCAGCCATAAAACTTGAACCTAATTTTTCTTGACTATTTTTTCCACTTTCAGGCGGTCTGCTATAACATCCTTTGTGGTTTTGAAATAAAAATAATGAAAATAAAACAATATGGAAATATTACTAAGAATTTTGAAATTGAAAAAAAGACGACTTATATGAATGAAAAGACGCAAAAAATTACTGACTAAAAATATCAACTTAAATTAAAAAAAATAAATAAAAAAATGAACTAATTAAAATTTAATTTGAAAATATTAAAAAAAAAATTTTTCAAATTATCAGAAAAAAACAAAAAATAATTTTAAAAATTCATTAAAAACAAAAAAAAAGTAATTTCCAAAAAATATTTGAAAAATTAATTAGAAATAATGAAAAAACAGAAAAAACAACATAAACTCCAAGGCACTGACCAGTAGAGCGATGACGTTGGAATGGTAGGTGATTCCTCCTTCCTTGTCACACTTCTGCATGTGCAACTTTTCTGGGTCCCCCGCTACCAGCACTCTTCTCTCCTCATCCATCTGTGGTGGTGGGGAGGAGAAAGTTAGGGGAAGATGGGGGAAGATGGGGGAAGATGGGGGAAGATAGGGGAAGATGGGGGAAGATGGGGGAAGATGGGGGAAGATAGGGGAAGATGGGGGAAGATGGGGGAAGGATGGAGAAAGGTTGAGGGGAGGTAAGGGGAAGGATAGGGAAAGGACGGAGGGATAAAAGAATTGGGAGAAAAAGAGCTATTGACTTTAAAAAGTTGGAGTAATGGTGGTATGGGAGGAATTGAAGGTTGGGGAATGAGGGGATGGTGGTGTGGTGAAGAAGGAGAAGTTTGGGGGATGGTGATATGGTGGAAAAATGAGAGGTTGGGAAATGAAGAAATGATGGTATAGTGAAGAAGGAGAGGTTTGAGGAATAGAAGATGTGGTACTTGAGAGGATAGAAGACGTTAGGTGTGTATAAATAGGTGGGAAGGAAGAAAAAACAAAACTCACGTGGAGTGATAGGAAGTAGTGAATTTAAAATAGTGAAAAAAGTTTTACTTGAAAAGAAGAATAGTTAAAAAACTAAAATTTTTTGTTTAGTCGACTTTATAGAGGCTTAAAAAGACACTAAAAGTTACGAGGTAGATTTAATAGGTCTGAGTAACAGAGCTGAAAATGTGTGAAAAGAATTAAATTTTTGAATTAAAAATTCGTCGTCACTGAATCTAACCGGTTTGGCGTTCCTGAGGGAGTCGATGTAAGTTTGGAGGTCGTCGTGGAAGTTGGGGGAGAAAGAAGAGGGGTTGATGGCAATGAAGCATTGGCCCTGAAGATGGGTGAAAGGAATGGGTGAGAAGAATGGGTGGAAGGCAAGGGTGGAGAAAAATTAAAAAAGATGGGGAATGGGTGAATGAGTGAATTGGGTGGGTTGGGTAGATAGGTTAGATGGAATGGATGGATGGGTTGGATGGATGGGTTGGATGGGATGGATGGATGGATGGATGGATGTGTGGGTTGGGTGGATGGATGGATGGATGGGATGAATGGATGGTATGGATTGATGGGTTGGATGGATGGATGGATGGGTTGGATGGATGGATGGATGGGTTGGATGGATGAATAGGATGACCACAAAGTCCTTACCAGGTCAGCCACAGAGTTGCTCAACTTCCAGGCCCTGATGTTGGAACCGAAATGGGCGCCCCCCAAAACCCCACACAACACTTCCACCATCATTGCCAGACCATACCCCTTGAATGGTGATAGTGGTGGTGGTGGTGGTAGTGGTGGTGGTGGTGGTGGTGGTGGTGGTGGTAGTGATGGTGGTGGTGGTGGTAGTGGTGGTGGTAGTGGTGGTGGTGGTGGTAGTGGTGGTGGTAGTGGTGGTGGTAGTGGTGGCGGTGGTGGCGGTGGTGGTGGTAGTGGTGGTGGTGGTAGTGGTGGTGGTAGTGGTGGTGGTGGTGGTGGTGGTGGTGGTGGTGGTGGTGGTGGTGGTAGTGGTGGTAGTGATAGTGGTGATGACTTCTAGGGATGGGTATAACCTTTGGTGATTTTAAGACAAGGGGTGCTTGGAATATTGGCATGATTGAGATGGGCTCATATCTCTACGAGGTTAATGCCACTATAATGATATTCGCAGTTGTATTGTATCGTATTAGGATTAAAAGATTAGTGGTGTTACTGGTGACAATGATTATAGTAGTGAAAATGAAGAAAAACAAACAAAAAAGATAAAAAAAATAAAAACAAAGTAAAAAACAAAAAAAAAAGCAAATAAAAACAAAAAAAACAAAATAAACTTTTAAAAAAAAGAAAACAGACTAAAAAAGAAAAAATAAAACAAAATGAATGTATAATTTTGTAAAGAGAAAAAAATTATATAAACTGATACACACAACACCACCTTGTAACCACACGTGACTTCCGCCCCTCCCAGAGGCATGAGGCCTCCATTGGACAAGACTTTGGAGGGGTCTGGAGTGACCTGGAAGGGGATGGAAAGAAGGAAAGAGAAGGAGGAGAGAGAGAGAAAGGAAGGAAGAAAGGAGGAGAGAAAAGAAGGAAAGGGAAGAGGAAGGAGGAAAGATGAAAAAGGAGGACAGAGAAAAGAAGACGGTGAGATAGAAAAAAAATTGGTTGAAAAAAAATTGAAAAAAAAATCGGTTGGAAAAATTATAAAAAATCTGGAAAAGAAAAAAAAAACATGAAAAGGTTTGAAAAATAAAATAATTTAAAAATTTTAAAAATGGAAAAAAAATTTCAAAACAGCAAACTGACATGTCCGCCCTCATCGGCCCCCCACCCTATCGGGATTGATTCTTTCTTCACTGCCGCTAACTCAACCTGCAAGATAGTCATCATCGTTGTCGTCATCATCATCATCATCATCATCATCATCATCATCATCATCATCATCATCATCATCATCATCATCATCATCATCATCATCATCATCATCATCATCATCTCATCATCATCATCATCATCATCATCATCATCATCATCATCATCATCATCATCATCATCATCATCATCATCATCATCTTCTTCTTCTTCGTCTTCCTCCTCACCTTTCCCAAAGCCACGTTAGACGTAGCCATATCCAGGACGAACTTATCTCCATTCTTGGCTGGAGCAGCCAGACAAATAGGGTTCGTGCCTAGCATGAGCTGGAGGGATGAATGGCAGAGTGAATGAATGTATGGATGAATGAATGAATGGATGGTTGAATAAGTGAATGAATGCATGGTTGAATAAGTGAATGAATGGATGGTTGAATAAGTGAATGAATGGATGGTTGAATGAATGGATGGATAAATAGGTGAATGAATGAATGGACGGATTAATAGATTTTGAATGAGTAGGTGAGTGATTGAATAGGTGAATGAGTAGATGGGTGAATGAATGGATGGGTGAATGAATGGATGGATGGGTGAATGAATGGATGGATGAATGAATGGATGGATGGGTGAATGAATGGATTAATGGGTGAACAAATGGATTGTTGAATGAATGTATG
Source organism: Branchellion lobata (assembly GCA_947562095.1). Classification (NCBI taxonomy): domain Eukaryota; kingdom Metazoa; phylum Annelida; class Clitellata; order Hirudinida; family Piscicolidae; genus Branchellion; species Branchellion lobata. Next base: position 5,753,407 of record OX387258.1, on the reverse strand, counting down.
AATGAATAAGTGAAAGCATGAATGCATGGAAGAAGGATTAGAAGAAGGAATGAATGGATGGATGGATGATTTTGTTGATGGCTCAACAGACTTCTTTGCCTCTGGTGGGGAAGGTGAGGGGCGAGGTGTTGGTGAGGGCCATGCCCTGCGAATGAACAAATAAAGAAATGAATAAACAAATAAATGAAAAAAATAATTAATAAATAAACAAAAACAACAACAAAAAATAAAGAAAAATAAATAACAAATAAACAAATAACTAAAAAAATTAATTAAAAAATATGAATAATAAATAAATAAATAAATAAATAAATAAATAAATAAATAAATAAATAAATAAATAAATAAATAAATAAATAAATAAATAAATAAATAAATAAATAAATAAATAAATAAATAAATGAACAAATAAATAAATTAATAAATTAATTAATTAATTAGTAACATATATATTTAAAAATAATTATGTGATTTATTATGTGAATAAGTCAACTTTTAATCAACTCACCAAATAAAATACACCAATCTTATTTGACACACTCCAAATTAATCCAATCCAATTTTTGCTAATCTTATCTAATCTAATCTAATCTAATCTAATCTAATCTAATCTAATCTAATTTAATTTAATCTAATCTAATCTAATCTAATCTAATTTAATTTAATCTAATCTAATCTAATCTAATCTAATTTAATCTAATCTAATCTAATCTAATCTAATCTAATCTAATCTAATCTAATCTAATCTTCTCTGATCTAATCTAATCTAATCTAATCTAATCTAATCTAATCTTCTCTGATCTAATCTAATCTAACCTAATCTAATCTTATCTAATCTAATCTTATCTAATCTAATCTTATCTAACCTAATCTAATCTAATCTAATCTAATCTAATCTAATCTAATCTAATCTAATCCAAACTCATCAATGCATTTTCATGCATTGAGCGCTCTTAAGCAGTTTGGAATCAGCGCTAAAAAAATGATTTGATTAGATCCATAGGGCGGTTTACACAAATGTTCAAAAGCGCTTCCATAGAACCGGTTTCAGTTTCCGCCAAGCTATTTCATCTGCGTATCGAACCACGTACCTCACGTTTCACAGCCTAGCACTCTACCAACTGGTCTACGGACCACGGAAGAGGAATGCTACTTAAGGTAGAAGTGATTGATCCGTATTTTGTGAAGTGATTTACCACTGTTTGAATAATTGAATAAAAAACCAATGATCTTGTGCCATGAAACAGCTAAGCAAAAAATCGATAAAAAATTTTTTTGTAGCTTAAGGAGTAGTGTGTTCAGCTGTTAAAACAACAAAAGACAAAGTACAGGGTTCAATTCCTGGCTAAGCAATCGATAAAACACAAAGATAAGATCTGAATTGAAATTATATTTATTTAAAAAATTCAATAAAAAATTATTTATTTGAATAAATATTAATTAATAATTTGAAAGATAATTATTAACTGAATATATATATATATATATATATATATATATATATATATATATATATATATATATATATATATATATATATATATATATATATATATATATATATATATATATATATATATATATATATATATATATATATATATATATATATATATATATATATATATATATATATATATATATATATATATATATATATATATATATATATATAATTATTGTTAAAATTAATACAATATCAATAATAATGATGAAATAAATAATAATAATAATAAAATTATAATTAATAATAATAGTAACAATAACAATAATAAGAAGAAAAATAATAAGAATAACAATAATGAGAACAAAAATAATAATAATAATAATAATAATAATAAGAAGATTGATGTTTAGTTTTATTTTTGACATTTTGTTTATGCTAATGTCAGTCGTGAACTCTTGATACAGAACTTTAGGCTGAGTAGTATCAAGGCTACAAGTGTCCAGACGAAATATTATTATTATTATTTTTATTATTATTATTATTATTATTATTATTATTATTATTATTATTATTATTATTATTATTATTATTATTATTAATATTATTACTACTAATAATAGAAAGTGAAGGGTTATTAGAATTTTTATGTGAATTGTTACTGCCACTTTCAAGTTGTTGATATTTTCTTTGTTGATTAACTTTTCACTTCGAGTTTTTTTTAATAGATTTTTTACTTTAAATTTAATATATATATATATATTTTTTTCAAGTAATCTGTTTTTTTCATAATTATTTACTGAGGTCCTTAGCAGCACCACAAACCAGTAGATCCTGGTCAGAAGCCATGAGACCATAGAAACCAGCAATCCCAAAGTGGTTAGAATCTGGATGAGTGGATGGATTGATAGATGGATAGAGGGATAGATGAGTAGATAGAATGGTGGATGGATGGATGGATGGATAAATAAACAAATGACTGAAAAATTGAATGGATGGATGGATGGAAGGGTGGATGGATGGATGGATGGATAAATAAACAAATGACTGAGAATGTGAGTGGATAGATGGATGGAAGGGTGGATGGATAGATGGATGGATAGATGGATGGATAGATGGATGGAAGGGTGGATGGATGGATGGATGGAAGGGTGAAAAGATGAATAAATGAAAAGAGTATTGAAAAAATTAATACCGGAGTGATCAAGTGGTGGTTTTTGAAACTATCAAACACCCATTAACTCCTTGCAACCACTAACACTACACCCCCCAACCACCATAGCAACAACCACAAACCACCATAGAAACACCCTCAAACCACCAAAACAACAACCCACAAACCACAATTCACCATAGCATCACCCACCAACCACCAAAACAACAACCCACAAACCAAAAATCACCATAGCATCACCCACCAACCACCAAACAACAACCCACAAACCACAAATCACCATAGCATCACCCACCAACCACCAAACAACAACCCACAAACCACAAATCACCATAGCATCACCCACCAACCACCAAAACAACAACCCACAAACCAAAAATCACCATAGCATTACCCACCAACCACCATATCAACACCCTCAAACCACAGAAATAACAACCCACAAACCACCATAGCAACACCCTCAAACCACTATAGCAACACCCACAAACCACCATAGCAACACCCACAAACCACCATAGCAACACCCACAAACCACCATAGCAACACCCTCAAACCACTATAGCATCACCCACCAACCACCATAGCAACACCCACAAACCACCATAGCAACACTTAAAAACCACCATAGCAACACCCACAAACCACCATAGCAACACCCACAAACCACCATAGCAACACCCACAAACCACCATAGCAACACCCACAAACCACCATAGCAACACTTAAAAAGTACCACAGCAACACCCACAAACCACCATAGCAACACTTAAAAAGCACCATAGCAACACCACAAACCAACATAGCAACACCTCCCAGCCCCCATATCCACCAACTTTTAGCCACCACCATTCCGATGCCAGCTTCCTTGGCCTTTTGTATGGCGATATTCATGCAGTAGACACCAACAACTGGCCCCAGGAGCATACACCCATCCACATGCGCTGTTGCTGCTGCTTCAGATATCACACAAGGCTCTTTGTCACACACTGTGAATCCGGACTGGATCTCTCTTATGTACATTTCTGTGGAGAAGTGTGTGGCAAGGTTGAACAGGGAGGAATTTATAACTTTTTAGAAAAATGCAACTTAGAAAAAAGAAAAACTTGATAAATAGTTAATCTTTGGGTTTCAATAATTTGGTTTTAAGTCAAAAACTCCAAAATTAAAAAAAAAAACACAAACAAAAACTGAAAAATATTTTAGTCAAAAAAAATGTTTTTTTCTCATAAATTTAATTTTTTTTCTATGATTGGAATTCATTTCTCACCAAGCCTGTTGAGGCCATGGCTGAAGTGTCCTCTGTAGTCTGCGGTGGTGAGATTGTCGGCGAGGCAAGTGGCGTGATGTTTGTTGGTTCCTACCGCCTCCATGCTTCTGACAATGAAAGATTTAACCTCGTCGTTTGCAACACAAACACCGCTATCACTCATCCACCGAGAAGTCTTAAGAAACATCGCCTTTCTTTGCAACAGGCTGCTGTTACGAGCGAGCGAGAAGATTCTTGACATAATGATAAGAAGATTTTTTTGAATCAAAAATGTGTTTTTAATGCGGTTTTGAGCTTTGAAATGTTAAAAAGTTTTTTTTCCAATGTTGACTAAACCTTAGGGATTTTTTGGTTTCCACTTTTATATTACTTTTCGAAAGTGGCGATGGGCGTTTTTATTGGGTTTTTTAATCAGAGTTTGATACTACAATACAATACAATAAAAACACAAATATTATTATAGTGGCATTAACCCTTTGAAGTTTTGAAGATTATAGAAGATTTAAAAAAAAATTTTATAGAATTTTTATTGCAAACTTAACATAATTTTTTTTTTCAAATTGTTTTTCAAAAAGTAGATAAAATGGTACAAATAAAAGATAAGAACAACGTCTCTGTGTTCAAAAAAAATATATAAAAACAATAAAAATAAATATTATTAATAAGAATAAATTTTGAACAAGAGAATCAAAAAAAATATTCAACTGAAAAATATGAGAATTCAATGTTAAATATTTTAAATGTTGAGTTTAAAAAAATTTTTCATAACAAAGGTGGAAAAATAAATAAAGTTTGAAAGATAGAAGTTAATAATATGTTTGAAAGCATTCAAACAAAAAGATGAAATAATGAGATATGGTGTTGAGAGAGCTTTCATAAGTAGGTCCTCTAACAAAGAAAATGCAACTCCAACCATTTTTTGGAAATTTTTCAAAATGAGAAAAAAAACTGAATCAAAACCAAAGCATAAAAATAGTCAGTGAAGGTATAAAAACGTATAAGTCGTTTGCATAGAGTGGCCTTTGAAGATAAAATATAGAGGTAATAATAAAAAAAAAGGCGCAGAATAATTAATGAGAGTGAGAAAGAAGCTTTGAAGAGTATGAAATAATTACCATGAGAGCAATAAAACAAAATTGAAATGGAATATTTCATGCTATTTTTATTGAATTCTTCCATTGTGGTAGATTCAAAAGACGCCTATAAGAAGAAATTCGTTTTTATGATTATTTTTTTATTTTTTAAACGCTATTCTTTAGCTTTGAAATCTCATGAAATCCGCTGACATGACGGATATAAGCCCACTCCTCTCTATCCCACAACGTCACCCTTCATCACTCCCCACGGACTCCATTTCCTGCCTAAATTTTCGGCCATCATTTCCATCCTTATCTTTATAGTTTTTTTTCTTTTTTTTAATTTTTATTCTCTTTTCATCATTTCTTCATTTTTATTCATTTATTTTCGTTTTTTTGCTTTTTCATTTTTTCGTATGGTTGTCTATCTCAATTTTGCTTTATTTTTTTTGCATAATTTTTCTTTTCCACCTATTTTGTCCTTTTTTTCTTCTATCCTTTGAACTTTTTTTTCTTTTTTTTTTCACCTTTTTTTCCACCTTTTTCTTCATCATCTCCCTTTTCAGCATCTCCATCTTCATCTTCTTAGTTTTCATCTTTTTCATCTTCTTCCTCATCTTCATCTTTTTTTTCTTTATCTTTATTTTCTTCTTCATCATCTACTTCCCTTTCATTATCATCTTCTTCTTCTTCATCATCATCTTCTTCTTCATCATCTTCTTCTTCATCATCTGCTTCTTCTTCATCATCTTCTTCTCCATCTCCTTCTTCTTCCTCCTCTCCCCATTCCTCACTCTCTCCCTCCTTTCTGTCCAGCCACCTCAATAATTGATTGCCTACCTGAGAAGCCTTAAGAGCAGGCGTGATGACGTAGCTTCGTCTCCCAAGCAGGGGCTCATTTGCTAACTTTCAAGTCCCAATAATATTATAAAAATTTTTTGTTTTTTTATTTTTCAAAATTTTCCCCAAGCATCATATCTAATTGTTTTGCTAAAATTCAAAAAAATAAATTTTCAAATTTTTCAAAATTATTTTTTCTATTTTTCAAAATTATTTTTTTCTATTTTTTCAAATGTTTTTTCCAATTTTCAAAACTCATTTTTTCCAATTTTCAAAACTCATTTTTTCCTATTTTTTAAAATTATTTTTTCGACTTATTTTATATATGCACGCTCTATCTGTTCTAATCAAAACATTTGTAAGGAGCTTTTTAGCACTGCGTTCAAAGGCGCTCCCAGATGAAGGGTCTAACCCGCTACCTGGCTATTGGGTGACTAAGCCACTCAAATACCACGTCTGTTTTCTACTCGAAATACCGCTCTTTAAAACTCAAACCTTGCCTTAGCCCGGAATCGAACCCTGAGCCTCACGTTATTGGGCGAGCTTGCTTTAAATTTTCAAAAAAATTGAAGTTTTTTTTCAATTTTTTTTTCACTTTTTGCTTTAAATTTTGTTTTTTTTTTAGTAAAAAAATAAAATTTTGTGACAACTTATGTTTTTCAAACAGTTCATAGCAGAACGCTCTTGAACAGTGTGGGATAAGCGCTATAGAAATGATTTGACTAGATTAGATTTTGTGCGAAAGCTTGAGTTTGTGAGAGAATATTCGCTCTTCGTCAACTGCTGAAACATTAAACAATTCATGTGTTTAAAAAAACTTATTTAAAGTAGTTGAGATGAGTTGAGAATTTTTACTACATATATAGAACTGTGGATGAAAGGAAAGAATGAAAAGAAAAAAAAAACTAAAATAAAAAACAAAGATTTGAAAAAAATTATGAGAAAAAAATTAATAAAAAATAAAAGAAAACACAAATAAAATCAAGTTTTTATTTCAGACTCAAAATGTTCCTTTTTTATTGTTTGCAAGCGAAGTTGTATTTTAGTTTTTGCATTAAAATTATTGTATTACTAATCTAACCAAAGTCAAAATTCATCTAAATGTTGTTATCCACACCCCTCAAACATTCACCACACCCCTCAAACACCCACCACACCCCTCAAAAACCCACCAAACCCTCAAACACCCACCACACCCCTCAAAAACCCACCACACCCTCAAACACCCACCACACCCCTCAAAAACCCACCACACCCTCAAACACCCACCACACCCTCAAACACCCACCACACCCTCAAACACCCACCACACCCCTCAAACACCCACCACACCCTCAAACACCCACCACACCCTCAAACACCCACCACACCCCTCAAACACCCACCACACCCCTCAAACACCCACCACACCCCTCAAACATTCACCACACCCCTCAAACACCCACCACACCCTCAAACACCCACCACACCCTCAAACACCCACCACACCCTCAAACACCCACCACACCCTCAAACACCCACCACACCCCTCAAACACCCACCACACCCCTCAAACATTCACCACACCCCTCAAACACCCACCACACCCTCAAACACCCACCACACCCTCAAACACCCACCACACCCTCAAACACCCACCACACCCTCAAAAACCCACCACACCCTCAAACACCCACCACACCCCTCAAACACCCACCACACCCCTCAAACACCCACCACACCCTCAAACACCCACCACACCCTCAAACACCCACCACACCCCTCAAACACCCACCACACCCCTCAAACACCCACCACACCCCTCAAACACCCACCACACCCCTCAAACACCCACCACACCCCTCAAACATTCACCACACCCCTCAAACACCCACCACACCCCTCAAACACCCACCACACCCTCAAACATTCACCACACCCCTCAAACACCCACCACACCCCTCAAACACCCACCACACCCCTCAAGCACCCACCACACCCTCAAACACCCACCACACCCCTCAAACACCCACCACACCCCTCAAACACCCACCACACCCCTCAAACACCCACCACACCCTCAAACACCCACCACACCCCTCAAGCACCCACCACACCCTCAAACATTCACCACACCCTCAAACACCCACCACACCCTCAAACACCCACCACACCACAGTTTTACCCAACATTGAATCTTCACCCATTTTTTAATTCCAGACACACAATTCACGATTCCACCACTCTTGAATACACCTCATCCTTCGCTTCTCTTCCACCCCCTAACACAACTACCCCTATTGAATCTTTCGTATCACAAACCTCATTAAACCTCACTCAAAACCTTTTTTTCCAATAACTCTTACCAACTATCCAACAACTCTACTGCTCCAAAACCTCTTATATCTCAAGACCCGCCTCATTTAATCCATCTCTTCTACACAGCTTCTTCTCCACTTTATCTTATTTTCACCATTCCTTTTCTCCCTAAAAACTCTTCTCTTCCATATAACCTTCCCCATCATCAACCTAACTTCCTCTTCTGACAACCAGTCACCAGCAGGCTCACACCTTTTCCTTCCTCCTCCCTTCAGGCCTTGCAGAGACCAGTGAGGCGGTTGTAGGAAGTGGATAGCCTACAGTTCATGCAGCTTTCTAGAGCATTCTGGTCATAAGGTTTCTGGAACCTTCTGGAACCTTCGCCTCCACTAACAGCGCTGTAGTTGAGAGTGAGGGTGGGTTGAGTCAGAAGGTTGGTTGTTGTGGAGAAAAAAGAGGAGAATGGAAAGAGGAAAAGAAGAAAAAAAAGATGGAGAGATGAGAAGGAGAGAAGTTAGATGGAGAGATGAGAAGGAGAGAAGTAAGATGAAGAGATGAGAAGGAGAGAAGAAAGATGGAGAGATGAGAAGGAGAGAAGTAAGATGGAGAGATGAGAAGAAAAAAAGAAGATACAATTAAAAGAAAAAAAAAGAAAAAAGGGAGAAGAAGGAGAGAAAGAAAGAGAAAAAGAAAAAAGGAAAGAGTAGAAGAAGAGGTGGTGGAGCAAAATTAATTCAAAACTTACTAATCCTGAAAAAGGCAGACGATAAAGTAAGAGGGTCTTCTGAAATAATTTTCAATCTTGTCACAATATTTTCTTGCACAACCAATGGCCACGCCGTGTTTCTGAATTAACTGCAAAAAAGGTCTTTGTTAAAAAAAATTGCCTTTTGAAATATAATCAAAACGGAGTCTTAGAAAAAAAATAATTTTTGAACCAAAAAAAAATATAATTTCGATTTTTTGCGATTAATGAAAAAAATAGAGGTTTTTTCGCTTCACAATTAGTTTCAGGATTATGACAATTAATTTTTTGGTATCTCTAGGAATTCGTTTTTTGAGATAAAAAAAAATTGATTGGTAGAAAAACTTCTTGATTGTGAGAAAAAAAGTTTTCCACTTTTTAAGAAAAAAATTATTTTGCGTCTGCTTCATTTCTGACTAATTTATATAGGGCTGATTTTTTTTCTTTTTCCAAAATCAGATTAATTGCAAATTAACATATGTATTGTACTACGGAACTTTTGATTATAGAAAAAGTTAGTGGTCTATAAATTGTCCGATTAGATTATCAGCCCACATTAATATTTTTCAATTTTTTTTCATTTTTATTTCTCATAATATTTTTCTATATTTTATTTATTTATTTTTATTTATTTATTTTTAATTTTTTTTTTTCGTTTGTATCGTATTGAGTTTTCAGTTTTTTTCTTTTCTAGCGTATTTAGTTTTTTTATTTTTTTCTCTTTTTCTTTTTTTTGTTGCATTCTTCTTCATTAGTTTTCAATTTCAAGTTTTTTTCCACTTTTATATTTCTCTATTTTTCATCTTTTTTTTGAGTCATATTTATTATGCCTTATTTTAGTTCACACTAATCTTTTTTTCCGCCTCCCGTTCCACAGCAAACCTTAACCCTAACCCAATCTCACCCTTATTCCAGGCCAACTTCACTCAACCACCCAACCTTTGACCTTTTCCAATGCCACCTGACTACAGCTTGAACTCAAACCCATCCAACCTAACTTCAACCCAATCCAACCCAAAACCCACCGAACCTAATATCAACCCAATCCAACCCAAAACCCACTCAACCTAACTTAAACCACCCAACCTGATCTAAAACCAGCCAATCCCAACTAAAACTACCCACCAACCCAACTCAAACCCACCCACCCCAACCCAAAATTAACCTAAATTAAAATCCACCCCATCCAAAATCCACCAACTCAACTCAAACCAATCCAAACCTCCTCCCCCCCACTAACATTCAGATAGTTGGAACAAGCGAACGGTTTGTACCTACAAGTGTTACTGGTAGCATTGAAAAATCTTTTTTGGGAAAGCCAGAAGTCAAAGGTTTTGTCAATGGATGATCCTTTTTTCAAGAAACCA
>OX387258.1:5713193-5738193 GCA_947562095.1 Branchellion lobata | reverse complement strand
TAGATTAGATTAGATTAGATTAGATTAGATTAGATTAGATTAGATTAGATTAGATTAGATTAGATTAGATTAGATTAGATTAGATTAGATTAGATTAGATTAGATTAGATTAGATTAGATTAGATTAGATTAGATTAGATTAGATTAGATTAGATTAGATTAGATTAGATTAGATTAGATTAGATTAGATTAGATTAGATTAGATTAGATTAGATTAGATTAGATTAGATTAGATTAGATTAGATTAGATTAGATTAGATTAGATTAGATTAGATTAGATTAGATTAGATTAGATTAGATTAGATTAGATTAGATTAGATTAGATTAGATTAGATTAGATTAGATTAGATTAGATTAGATTAGATTAGATTAGATTAGATTAGATTAGATTAGATTAGATTAGATTAGATTAGATTAGATTAGATTAGATTAGATTAGATTAGATTAGATTAGATTAGATTAGATTAGATTAGATTAGATTAGATTAGATTAGATTAGATTAGATTAGATTAGATTAGATTAGATTAGATTAGATTAGATTAGATTAGATTAGATTAGATTAGATTAGATTAGATTAGATTAGATTAGATTAGATTAGATTAGATTAGATTAGATTAGATTAGATTAGATTAGATTAGATTAGATTAGATTAGATTAGATTAGATTAGATTAGATTAGATTAGATTAGATTAGATTAGATTAGATTAGATTAGATTAGATTAGATTAGATTAGATTAGATTAGATTAGATTAGATTAGATTAGATTATATTAGATTAGATTAGATTAGATTAGATTAGATAAGATTAGATTAGATTAGATTAGATTAGATTAGATTAGATTAGATTAGATTAGATTAGATTAGATTAGATTAGATTAGATTAGATTAGATTAGATTAGATTAGATTAGATTAGATTAGATTAGATTAGATTAGATTAGATTAGATTAGATTAGATTAAATTAGATTAGATTAGATTAGATTAGATTAGATTAGATTAGATTAGATTAGATTAGATTAGATTAGATTAGATTAGATTAGATTAGATTAGATTAGATTAGATTAGACTAGATTAGATTAGATTAGATTAGATTAGATTAGATTAGATTAGATTAGATTAGATTAGATTAGATTAGATTAGATTAGATTAGATTAGATTAGATTAGATTAGATTAGATTAGATTAGATTAGATTAGATTAGATTAGATTAGATTAGATTAGATTAGATTAGATTAGATTAGATTAGATTAGATTAGATTAGATTAGATTAGATTAGATTAGATTAGATTAGATTAGATTAGATTAGATTAGATTAGATTAGATTAGATTAGATTAGATTAGATTAGATTAGATTAGATTAGATTAGATTAGATTAGATTAGATTAGATTAGATTAGATTAGATTAGATTAGATTAGATTAGATTAGATTAGATTAGATTAGATTAGATTAGATTAGATTAGATTAGATTAGATTAGATTAGATTAGATTAGATTAGATTAGATTAGATTAGATTAGATTAGATTAGATTAGATTAGATTAGATTAGATTAGATTAGATTAGATTAGATTAGATTAGATTAGATTAGATTAGATTAGATTAGATTAGATTAGATTAGATTAGATTAGATTAGATTAGATTAGATTAGATTAGATTAGATTAGATTAGATTAGATTAGATTAGATTAGATTAGATTAGATTAGATTAGATTAGATTAGATTAGATTAGATTAGATTAGATTAGATTAGATTAGATTAGATTAGATTAGATTAGATTAGATTAGATTAGATTAGATTAGATTAGATAAGATTAGATTAGATAAGAGAATAATAATAATAATAATAATAATAATAATAATAATAGTAATAATAATAATAATAATAATAATAATAATAATAATAATAATAATAATAATAAAAATAATAATAATAATAATAATAATAATAATAATAATAATAATGACAATAATAGTAATAATGATAATAATAGTAGTAATAATAATAATTATTATTATTATAATTATAATAATAATAATAATAATATTAATAATAATAAAAATAAAAATAATAATAATAATAATAATAAAAATAAAAATAATAATAATAATATTAAGAATATTAATAATAATAATATTAATAATATTAATAATAATAATATAGAATCAATAAAAATAATTGAATAAAAACTAATAAAAAGTATTATTTTGATTATTTTGATTATTATTATTCTTCTTTTTCTTCTTTTTTCATCCCACTTGATTCGGTCTTTCTTCCCATGCTCTTAATAGTGACAATGCTATTAATAGTGACAATGATATTACTAGTGACAAAGCTATTTATAGTGACATGGCTATTAATAGTGACAAAGCTATTTATAGGAACATGACTATTAATAGTGACAAAGCTATTTATAAGAACATGACTATTAATAGTGACAAAGCTTTTTATAGAAACATGGCTTTTAATAGTGACAAAGCTATTCATAGGGACATGGCTATTAATAGTGACAAGGCTATTTATAGTGACATGGCTATTAATAGTGACAAGGCTATTTATAGTGACATGGCTATTAATAGTGACAGGCTATTCTTATATCCCTCCTGTCAGTACTATTATCATTATTATTATCAATTCCTATTAAATATTATTATCAATTTCATTTAATTATTATTATCAATTCTAATTAAGTATTATTATCAATTTCAATTAATTATTATTATCAATTTCAATTAATTATTATTATCATCTATTCTAATTAATTATTATTATCAATTCCAATTAATTATTATTATCAATTCCAATTAATTATTACTATCAATTCCAATTAATTAGTATAATCATTTCCAATTAATTATTATTATCAATTCCAATTAATTATTATTATCAATTCCAATTAATTATTATTATCAATTCATTATTAATCTCAATTCCAATTAATTATTATTATCAATTCCAATTAATTATTATTATCAATTCATTATTAATCCCTCATTTTACAACAACAACAACAACAACAACAATCATTCTTTCACGCTTCACTGAGGCTCACGAAAGCCAAAAAAACTAGGCGTCGTGGTGGATCATGTGTGCCCTGCGTCGCCTGTGGTCTCTGCAAACAGTCATATATATAAAAATATTTTTTAAATAATAAAAATAAAAATAATAATAAAAATAATAATAATAATAGTAATAATAATAATAATAATAATAATAATAATAATAATAATAATAATAATAATAATAATAATAATAATAATAATAATAATAATAATAATAATAATAATAATAATAATAATAATAATATTAATAATAATAATAAAAATAATAATAATAATAATAAAAATAAAATTGATAAAAACAAAAAAAAAATTATTACTACTACTAGTAATAATAACAAAAATAATGATAAAAATTGAAAAAAAAAAAAATAATAACTTTTATTATTATTTTGAGTGGCCTCAAAACTCTCCGGGGTTAATGCCACTACAATAACATTCGTACTTGCATTGTATATTATTGTTTTTTTTTGTTTTGTATTCTATTGTATTGTATTATGTTTTAGCGCAGTTTGTTGTTTTGTAATATGCTGTATTTTTTTTATTTTATTGTATTGTATTTTTTTATTTCTTTGTATTGTATTTTCTTGTATTGAATTTTATTGTATTGTATTTTATTATAAATTTCATGTATCGTTTTTTATTGTATTGTATTGTTTTGTACTTCATTGTACTGTATTGCATTGTTTTTCATTGTATTCTTTTGTAATCTTTTGTTTATATGCTGAGGTCCATGTGTTGTCTATCTTCATGCAGATAATCTAAGTTAACTCTATATGGTTTTTCAAATGTTATGATGTACGTAAAAATTGTTTAATACAATACAATAAGGTACAATACAATACAATAAGGTACAATACAATACAATAAAATACAATACAATACAATACAATACAATACAATACAATACAATACAATACAATACAATAAAATACAATACAATACAATAAAATACAATACAATACATTACAAAACAATACAATACAATACAATACAATACAATACAATACAATACAATACAATACAATACAATACAATACAATAAAATACAATACAATACATTACAAAACAATAGAATACAATACAATACAATACAATACAATACAATACAATACAATACAATACAATACAATACAATACAATACAATACAATACAATACAATACAATACAATACAATACAATACAATACAATACAATACAATACAATACAATACAATACAATACAATACATTACATTACAAATACAAATATTATTATAGTGGCATTAACCCTGTAGAGTTTCGAGGCCAATTATTGAATCTCTTTCATCATACCATGCGTTCCTATATCCACACCCATATCTTTATATATATTGATTTTGTTGAAATAAATAAATAAAACTATTATTGAAAGTTATTTGTTTCAGAATATTCTGGAATATTCGAAATTAAAAAAAAATTATATCATAAAAAATTGTTTTCAATATTAATATTCATAATTATGATGTCACTTACCACACAATCAAAACACACATTAAGACGAGAACACACGTGCATAAGAAGGCTTGCACGCACACAAGTGCCTGAAAGCTTGCACGCACACACGTGCATAAAAAAGCTTGCACGCACACACGTGCATAAGAAGGCTTGCACGCACACACGTGCATAAGAAGGCTTGCACGCACACACGTGCATAAGAAGGCTTGCACGCACACACGTGCATAAGAAGGCTTGCACGCACACACGTGCATAAGAAGGCTTGCACGCACACACGTGCATAAGAAGGCTTGCACGCACACACGTGCATAAGAAGGCTTGCACGCACACACGTAAGAGTTATTTTCGCACTCACGACTTGTCTCGACAAACTTGGTCCAGATTCGCTTCTTTTTTTCATGTTATTTATAATATATTTTTTTATTTTATTTTATTTTTTAATTATTAGTATTCATATTATTAATCCTATTACTGTTCATATTATTACTCATATTACAATTCATATTATTATTATTTCTTATACTATTATTATTATTCTTTATATTATTTTTTTAATTAATATGTCAGCCTAACAGCTTAAAATCTTCAAATTCAACAAAGTCATTTTGTCGAGCTCTGAAGACTTACCTGTTCAATAAATCATTCCTTCCATCATAATAATAATACTGTTCTTTTTTAGAAATAATTTATTTTTATTTTCATTTATTTACCTATTTTATTTTATTTTTAATTTTTCACAATAGTTTTAATAATGAGACATTTAGAGTGGCCTCGAAACTCTACGGGTTAATGCCACTATAATAATATTCGTGTTGGTATTGTATTGTATTATGATACCTTATTATTGTATTGTATTGTATTGTTATTATGTTATATGCAGTGGTTTTATGTTTTGTTTTATTATTATTGTTGTTTGTACTATAATTTTTGATTTTCTGTTGTTATTTTCATCTTGATCATAAACATAGGCCCAATACTTAATCCTTATTCAACAAATGGATAAATAAATAAATCAATTTGGTATAGCGCATAATTATTACTTCTAGGTTTTTTAGAGGCTCTTGAATCCAGCCAAATACTATGTCCAAAGAAGCTCATGGTAATGGTGAGTTTTCAAGTTGCTAAAAAAAAGTTATCAGCAAAGTTGGCAGGGATGTTGGGTGGGAAGGTTCCATAAGTGGAGGGCTGTACGGAAAAGGAGCGATGAGCAAAAATACAATACAAAACAATACAATACATTACAATAAAATACAGTACAATAAAATACAATACAATACAATACAATACAATGCAATACATTACAATACATTACAATAAAATACATTACAATAAAATACAATACAATACAATACAATACAAAAAAATTTATTTATTTATTTATTTATTTATTTATTCATTTATTATTTTAATTTTTTTGTTTCTCAATTATTTTTTTTATTTTTAAATGTTTTTTGACGGTTTTTGACATTTTTTTTTAACTATTTGAACGTCTCATATTTCAGACATGTTTTGAAAAATTGTTTAAAAAAATTGCTTTTTTGTTTAATCAGAAGTTTTTCCAATAAAAAAAAACTCATAAAATAAATTGGAAAAATAATTTTGAAATATTTTGCAATAAAAACTCATTTCTAAACAAAAAAAACTACCAATAGAAACAATTTTAACGTTAAAAAAAATTAAAAATGAAAATTATGAAAATAAAAATTTTTCTTATTCATTTAACATTTTCAATTTTTCAAATGATTTGATTTTTTATGAGTAAGTAAAAAAAAACGTTTCAGGTATATATTTCTAAATGCTTCCAGCATTGCCTGTTCATCCTTCAGAGTGATTCATATTGGTCCGAAATGGCATGGAAATGACGTCAACACAACAATAAAAACAACAACATCAGAATCAACAAGGACAATAATAATGAATATAATCGGATCAAAAACAACAAAATATTATTTTAGTAATAACAAAAACAACAACAACCTCTCCTACTACCAGAACAATGAAGCAACATAGAAAAATATTTTTTTTCACTATACTAACAACCACAAAGAAAGCAACAATATCAACAACAACAACAACAACTTTAGAAAGCATAGCAGCAACATCAATAAAAACAACTTTAGCAAAAGTAACAACAACAGCAACAATAGCAAGCACAGTAAAAACAAAAACAATTCCAAAAACAACAACCACAAAGATAACAACAACCAAAGATGAAACAACAAAACAACAACAGCAGCAGCAACAACAACAACAACCACAAAAAACAACAACAACAACCACCACAACAACAACCACCACAACAACAACAACAACAGTAACAGCAACAACAGCAACAGTTGGACAAGAGTTGGGACCTTCACGTGGTGTCCAACGAGATGCCGCCAAGTGGCGACATTCGAACCCAACAAACCCATTGACCAAGCTGTGCTGTGGAAGGCGCAAACTACAAACCCCCTCCATTCCCACCTCCCCTTTTTCAATAGCCAAAGGTGCACATCCCGCCTTGTACCTCCGGTCTCTCCTCTTGAGGGCGGGCGACGTTGAAGTAAATCCCGGGCCAGTGTGCCGGGGATGCACTGAGACAATCAGACGTGACATCACCCCCATCACCTGTTCAAGCTGCAGCCAGCCATACCACAGGACTTGCTCTGGCCTTACTCGAAACAAAAAGAGAACTCAAGGCTCCATCTGCAGGCCCTGCGCTGGACTCGCGACTCCAACAATCACGCAGGCGAAGGGAACAAATAAACAATGCTGTGTCTGCAATACGAAAATGAGACTAAACAGCGTTGCCATCAGGTGTCATAGTTGCGGTGGCATCTCCCACAGGAAATGTGCTAATGTCTCCCGCTATGCACCACACGTAAATTGGTGCTGCCACGTTTGTAACCATAACAACTTAACCTCCAACAACACTAATGGCAAACACACAACCAATAATAATAATAATAATAACAACAATAATAATAATAATAATAATAATAACAACAATAATAATAATAATAATAATAATAATAATAATAATAATAATAATAATAATAATAATAATAATAATAATAATAATAATAATAATAATAATAATAATAATAATAATAATAATAATAATAATAATAATAATAATAATAACAATAATAAAAATAATAACAATAATAATAATAATAATAATAATAATAATAATAATAATAATAATAATAATAATAATAATAATAATAATAATAATAATAATAATAATAATAATAATAATAATAATAATAATAATAATAATAATAATAATAATAATAATAATAATAATAATAATAATAATAATAATAATAATAATAATAATAATAATAATAACAATAATAATTATAATATTAATAATAATAATAATAATCACACATCCAACAACACTATGATGAACTTGTGCGCCTTCCACAACCAGCTTTAGCGCATCTGAGGACTATCCTCAGGCGCTTGAGATAAACAACAACAACAACAACAACAACACCAACAACAGAAACAACAACAGCAACAGCAACAACAACAGCAACAACAACAGCAACAGCAACAACAACAGCAACAGCAACAACAACAACAGCAACAACAACAGCAACAGAAGCCAAGCGGGGATCCACTTTACCACAACCGGCCGAGCGGAACTTAGACTCCAAGACCAGGAAAGCGGTGATTCATCGAGAAGACAGACCACTCTCGAGCAGCCATCACCGTTTCTTGGACTTATACACCACCAACACAAACCAAATCAAGGAGAACACCCTTAACAAGGCAGAACTGACGGATCTGGTCAGGTTCCGAAGCGGACACCACCCAAGTCTCCGCCGATGGCTGCACCTCACAGGAAAAGCAGATTCAGACCTCTGTCGACTCTGTGAGGAAGAGGTCGAATCAGCCGAACACCTCTGGCTCAATTGCCCAGCTTTCGCAAGGGCCCGCTTCTGCCACAACATCGGGACCTCCTATGATGAACTTGTGCGCCTTCCACAACCAGCTTTAGCGCATCTGAGGACTATCCTCAGGCGCTTAAGATAAACAACAACAACAACAACAACAACAACAACAACAACAACAACAACAGCAACAACAACAGCAACAACAACAACAGCAAGCACAACCATGGAGGGAAGCCACATGGATGTTTATGTTGCGATGGCACAGTTAAAAGATTGATTCCTTCCACCGCAATGTTTCTGAGGTGCTTGAAAGAGGTTTGGAGTGTAAAAGGGATTTGTTATGGTTTTGGGATGGTTTTGGGATGGTTTTGGGATGGTTTTGGGATGGTTTTGGGATGGTTTTGGGATGGTTTTGGGATGGTTTTGGGATGGTTTTGGGATGGTTTTGGGATAGTTTTGAGATGGTTTTGAGATGGTTTTGGGATGGTTTTGGGATGGTTTTGGGATGGTTTTGGGATGGTTTTGAGATGGTTTTGAGATGGTTTTGGGATGGTTTTGGGATGGTTTTGGGATGGTTTTGGGATGGTTTTGGGATGGTTTTGGGATAGTTTTGAGATGGTTTTGAGATGGTTTTGGGATGGTTTTGGGATGGTTTTGGGATGGTTTTGGGATGGTTTTGGGATGGTTTTGGGATGGTTTTGGGATGGTTTTGGGATGGTTTTGGGATGGTTTTGGGATGGTTTTGGGATGGTTTTGGGATGGTTTTGGGATGGTTTTGGGATGGTTTTGGGATGGTTTTGGGATGGTTTTGGGATGGTTTTGGGATGGTTTTGGGATGGTTTTGGGATGGTTTTGGGATGGTTTTGAGATGGTTTTGGGATGGTTTTGGGATGGTTTTGGGATGGTTTTGGGATGGTTTTGAGATGGTTTTGGGATGGTTTTGGGATGGTTTTGGGATGGTTTTGAGATGGTTTTGGGATGGTTTTGGGATGGTTTTGGGATGGTTTTGGGATGGTTTTGAGATGGTTTTGGGATGGTTTTGAGATTGTTTTGGGATGGTTTTGGGATGGTTTTGTTATGGTTTTGGGATGATTTTGAGATGGTTTTGAGATGGTTTTGGGATGGTTTTGGGATGGTTTTGGGATGGTTTTGGGATGGTTTTGGGATGGTTTTGGGATGGTTTTGGGATGGTTTTGGGATGGTTTTGGGATGGTTTTGGGATGGTTTTGGGATGGTTTTGGGATGGTTTTGGGATGGTTTTGGGATGGTTTTGGGATGGTTTTGGGATGGTTTTGGGATGGTTTTGGGATGGTTTTGGGATGGTTTTGGGATGGTTTTGGGATGGTTTTGGGATGGTTTTGGGATGGTTTTGGGATGGTTTTGGGATGGTTTTGGGATGATTTTGGGATGGTTTTGGGATGGTTTTGGGATGGTTTTGAGATGGTTTTGAGATGTAGAAGAAATTTAGGATAGATTGAACAGTTTTTGGAATTTTGTCTGAGAAGTTTGGATGGGTTTAAGTTTTTTTGGATAGGTTTGGATGAGGTGAAAGTTTTTATTAGCCTTAAAATAGTTTTCATTAGATTTCTTCTCTAAATATATTTGCAAAACTTTTCTGAACTCTTATGCAATCAAAGTTTCGATTTAATAAATTTATTCATAACATTTGAAAAATTAAAAACGAAAAAAAAGTTCAATAATAATGAAAAAAAAAGAAAAGTCAACAAAACTAATAAAAAAACGATGAAATAAATTGATAAAAGAGTTTTTTTAATAAAACGGTAAAAATATTTGAAAAAAACTGAAAATTATTTTTATGAAACAGAAAAACAAAATTGAAAATGAAGAATGAAAATGCCATTAAAATCTCAAAAAGCCGTATTATGCTCGCGATATGTAAAAACTGAAAACCAAAAGTGTTTGCGGTCACGCAAGCAAGAACACGTTTTGTTAGTCTTTCAAAAGATTTTTTTTGAAATTTGTCTGTTTAGTCTGCTGATCGTTTTTCCTTAGTCTACAAAAATATTCTAGTCTAACAAAGTTTGTCTTAACTTCCAAAAACGATTTTTAATTCTAGCTTAAGGGTCTGTTTAGTTCAAAAAAACTTGAAAAAATTTTTTCACCGAAAATAGTCCACTCAGTGTTTCAAATTTGTTTTCCGGTTTCTACATGAATTTTTCACACAAGCTTCATCACCTCACACCTGTTCTTCAGATTTTGTTTTTTTCTATTTTTTTTCCAATAACAAAGTTTTGTTCGTCTTCAATCAATTTTTTTTTACTTTTCTCATTAATAATTTTGTTTATAAAATAATTTTTTTTAATTTTCATGATAAGCTAAAAAACAATTTTTCTGAATAATTTTCACAAAACAATTTTATGAATTTTTCCATCAAAAAAAAGATTAAAAAAATTTTTGTAAAACATCAAAAATTTTTTAAATAGTATTTTTCTATCTTCAAATATAAAGGCAAAAAAAGTTGAAAAGAATTAAATTTTTGTGAAAATTTTAAAGTTTAAAGTTTTAAACCTATTTTTTTCTTTAATACATGCTTTCAAAAGGATTATCTTTTCATTTGCTTCAGCCAAATTTCGGTAATTGAATTTTTTTAATGTTGATTCTAATTCATAATTAAAACGTCATTTTGCTACGAGTCACAAAATCAAAAGTTTGTTTTTCAAAGAACATTGGATGAGATTTTTTGTAAAAAAAACAATTTTATTAAAATACGTTTTTTTTTATTTTTCCAAAAACTATGAGCAAATTTTAGTTTGCGAACTTTGAAAAACTAATTTTTCAGCTCTTCCAAAACAAACACTTGCGTGCAATTTTAGATTTCGTCAAAAACGTATTTCAAAATTATCCGCGCAAAATCACGCAATGACAAAAAACTAAAAAATAAAAAATCACAAATGAAGTCGCCAGAAAAATATAAAAAAATTGTAAATCATATGAAAAAAAATCATTTTCAGTTTTTCGGTTTGAACGTTTTATGTAGGGAGATCTCACAATGGGAATGGAAGGACACCTGAAAGGAAAAGAAATTGAAAAAAAGAAAAAAAACGAACAAAAATAATCGAAAAAAGAAAAAAAAAAGATGAATAAAAACACATACAAAAATAGTTTGGAAATGTAAAAAAAAAAAAAACAAAAAAATTATGAAAGAATAAAAATAAAAAGAATTAAAAAAATTTTTTTTTTCTAGCGCCTGTTTTTGCACCGTTTGTTTTTTTATTGGTGCACAGGGCGCCGCATGTGGTATGAGGTTGCCATTATAAAGGCCATTTGCTTGGAGTCCCCCAATCAAAAGAACCATAAAAGATTTCCATGTTTCTCCTTTAGCGCTTTCACAGAGCCATTAAACCAATGGTTATGAATAACTTTGTTTTTTTCGTTTGAAAAACAAATCGAGTTTTTTTTGTTGAGATTTTGTGTTAAATTAAGTTGGTTCTTTGACAAGGTCCAACGGTTGTTTGATAATTTTTGTGTAAATTTTGAAATCTCATGGAAAGAATCACTATCAACTGTGATGTAATTTTGAAAAAATGTGAAACTATAAAAAAAATTGAAATGAAATTAATGTAAATAAGAAATATATGGAAATTATAATGACAAAACACTGAAATGCAACAAAGATGATCGCACCATGTGAAAAACTTTTTGAGAAAACTAAAATACCAGCAAAAAAATTTTGTAACAAAAAATAAAAATAAAAATAAAAATAAAAATGTAAGAAAAAAAACAAGAAAATAAGAAACAAACATGAGAAAAACAAACAATAATAAACGGGAGAACAGGAAGAAGAGAGGGTACGTTTTAAAAAGGCTTGCATTAGATGTGTAGTGTTTGTCGCTGTGACGTCTGTGTCGTGGTGTGTTGGAGGAAATGAAAGCATTTTTGTTTGGTTTTGCAGCCAAAAATGTTGCATTTCTTGGTGCAAAAAATGATAGTTGAAAGTTGAAATTTCTTTGAAAATAATTTTGGTGAAAAATTTGGAAAAAAAAACGGTGAAAGAGTTGGAAATTAAGTTCAAAAGGAGTGAAAATTTTTTTTTTTTTAAATTGGAGGAAATTTAAAAATTTAAAAATGAATTTTGGATAAAATTTGCACGGTTTTGAATGACATTGTTGGATAATTCAGCATCAATAAAGAATAACATTTATTTGTAATAAATAAATAAATAAATAAATAAATAAATAAATAAATAAATAAATAAAGGAATAAATAAATAAATAAATAAAGGAAGAAATGAATAAATAAATAAATGAATAAATGAATAAATGAATAAATAAACAAATGAATAAATAAATAAAAGTAATGAGATACAAATAAAAATATCAAAAATTATATGAATAAAAAAACTTACATAAAAAATAATACTCAAAAAGAATTATTGAAAAATTGGAAATTAAAAAATGAATGAACAGAAAAAATAAAAATAAAATAAATAAAATAAAAATGAGTAGATATTTATTCAAGAGTAGCGGGAACAAAATAAAAATATCAATAATAAAAATAAAAATATCTTTGAAACAAAATCACAAAAAACTTGTCCAATTCCTTCGTGCTTAAAAACTTCAATTAACTGTTGGGTTTTTCAGTTAATTACTGAATTTAGAGACACAATTAGTCAATAATTGGATAATCACTAATAAATATTGAAAAAAAGTTAATAAATAAATGTAATTATTTTTAATTTATTTTATTTTATTATTTATTTATTTTTGAAAATAGTGAATAACTAAATTAAAAAATAAAAAACTTTATTTATTTTTTTAAAATTCAAACAATTTAATAAATCTGTTTTTTCCTTTGAACAAAATATCAGTTTTTTTTATCAAAAATCTTCAAAAGTTACTTTTGGGAAATGATGCATAGATAACTTACTGAGAGACGGATTGATGGATGGATAAAAAAAGGTTTGTGGTCGTCTCTTTTCACATTCATTATTTTGTTTTGTTTTTATCAGTTTTTTTTTGAAATTTTATTTTGGTTCATTTTTTTCGCTTGCTTCATTTTTTAAAATATATTTATTTAATTTATTTATTTTAAAGTTTGTTTACAATACAATACAATACAATACAATACAATACAATACAATACAATACAATACAATACAATACAATACAATACAATACAATACAAAAACGAATATTATTATAGTGGCATCAACCCCGTAGAATTTCGAGGCCCTCGAGTTTTGTTTCTACTCATTATTTCTTTTTATGCATTTATTTTTATATATTTATAATTTATATTTATTTATATTTATATATATATTTTTTTTTGTTGCATTTTTCCTTTTTTACTGTTCGGTTTTCATTATGTATTTTATGATTTTTTTTTCTATGAATCATAATTACAAAATGTAAACTTAATTCAGTTTTTCTTCTGATTAAACAGAATGTTATTTGACGTGTTTTTCTTTTTTTTTTGTTTTTTAACCGTCAACATTGACTCTTGCAGTTCTTGTGTGTGTGTGTGTGTGTGTGTGTGTGTGTGTGTGTGTGTGTGTGTGTGTGTGTGTGTGTGTGTGTGTGTGTGTTTGTTTGTGTGTGTGTGTGTGTGTGTGTGTGTGTGTGTGTGTGTGTGTGTGTGTGTGTGTGTGTGTGTGTGTGTGTGTGTGTGTGTGTGTGTGTGTGTGTGTGTGTGTATGAACTTCTAACTAAGTTTGTGTGAATGTTATTACGTGTACCTAGTGTTCACACGCACATGCAATAACGAACATACACATGGTTGTGTGACGTCTTAAGTAAACCTCAAGATTATTCAAAATCAAAAGAATTCCCTTCATAAAAAGCTCTGGTTTAACTTTGACATTCCTCAAAAAAAAAAAAAAAAGATTTCTGGAAAAAAAATAACAAGAAAAATAATAAGTCGTAAATAAGGATTTAATATGTGAATTATTCAGGAAAACAATTTGTTAAATTAAAAAAAAATTTTTTTATAAAAAAAACTTTTTCGTATTGTGTTCAAGTTGGCTGTTATTTCCTTATTAGTTTTGAAGGTTAATTTTGTTTACGAGTTAAAAAAAAACGACGCTTATAGCGAAGGGTAAGTTAAGTTTATAACTTAAAACTATTTTTTTTCATTTAATTAAGGTAGATTGGTTTTAATATAATTTTTCAATATAATTTAATATAATATAATTTTTTTTGTTGTATAAAAAAAAACAAAAAACAGAAAAATTGAATAATTTGAGGACGTATATAAGAAAAACTGAACATCTGCTATTAAAAGTGAAGAATTACAGTGCTTAAAATGCAGTGATGTGGAGAAAAAGTCAGAAAAAAAAAACAAAAAAAAAGAAAAAAATTATGTAAATATGTAAATATGTGGATGCACCATTTGTCTATCAAAAAACTTAAAATGAATAAACAATTGAATCGATAAATATATGAATATATTTAAGTATTGTGATTGAATAATTAATGGAAAAATCAGAAAAATAAGTTTTATTTAAAAGAAAACAAAAATTGAATAAGTTTCAGATGGGTGGGAAAAAAAAGAATGGAAAGAAATGAAAAAAAACTTGATGGTTGAAAGAAAAAAAATTGTGAAAGTGGAATGAAAAAAAAAAGAAAAAAAAAGAGAAAAGGGAGGAGGGAGGGAGTGGGGAAGAAAAAAGGGAGAAAAGAGAGATAAGGAGGAAAAAGAGAGATAAGGAGGAAAAAGAGAGATAAGGAGGAAAAAGAGAGATAAGGAGGAAAAAGAGAGATAAGGAGGAAAAAGAGAGAAGATGAAAAAGAGTGGAAACTGAGTGCTCATTGAATATTTATTTGTTGACTTTGATGATTTCGTGAAGGAAGTTGAGAGGGATGGATGGATGGATGGATGGGTGGGTGGATGATGGATGGATGGATGGATGGATGGATGGATGGATGGATGGATGGATGGATGGATGAATGGATGGATGGATGGATGGATGGATGGATGGATGGAGGGGGGTGGTAAGATGGATGGATGGATGAAGAAAGAAGTGGATGAAAAAATGGATGGATGGATGGATTGGGAGATGGATAGATGGATGGATGGATGGATGGATGGATGGATGGATGGATGGATGGATGGATGGATGGATGGATGGATGGATGGATGGATGGATGGATGGATGGATGGATGGATGGAAGAATAGAAAAAAAGATTGATAAGTGGAGGGAAAATGAATAGAGCGATTTTCGAAATAGAGTTGAGTCTGAAAGGATGGTTGGAAAAAGATGAATAGCTGGTTGGAGATGGATGGATGGATGTTTGTGAGATGGTAGTTGGATAAATGGAAGCATTTCACCGAGTCACACTGGTAAATAACTTGTTAAAAGCCTGAGGAATGGATGGATGGATTAATTGAAAAAAGGATAAAAAAAACTGAATAACGCCATAAAAATTCACTTCAAAATGAGACAAAAATTTTTTTTCTTGTTTTCCATTAGTCATTCATCTAATCTAATCAAAACAGTTATACAGCTGTGATAAATTACCTTTTAAAGGCGCTTCAGCTTTTTAGTCTTCTTTATCCATATATGCATTTTGTAAGCCAAAAATCCATCCATTTTCTCAACCACTCATTTATCCATCTCCCAACCACTCATCCATCCATTTCTCAACCACTTATTCATCCATTCCTCAATCAATCATCCATCTATTTTTCAACCATTCATCCATCCATCTCTCAAAAACTCATTCATCCATCTTTTCAACCATTCATCCATCTTTCATTCTATCACTCATTCATCCACTCATCCATCTTTCTATCTCTCCACCCATCCATCTTTCCATCTATCCACCCATCCATCTTTCCATCTATCCACCCATCCATCTTTCCATCTATCCACCCATCCATCTCCCAAACGGTCATTCAAATCGATATTCTTTCACAGTTTTCACAGCATCAACAGTATTGACGCCTGATAAATTAAACTCTTTTCTTTGATAAACTCAGATCGGAAAAGACATTTTTTTCTATTTTTTTCCTTCAATTAATTTTTTTTTGATTAATTTTTTTTCAATTTTGATTTTTTTTCCACCGTCATTTTGTTTAATTCTATTCTCATTTTCATTTTCGTTTTTTTTTCCTCTTTTTTCCTGATTATTAATTTTTCTACATTCTTTAAATCTTTTTTCTTTCTATTTTTGCTTTTTCATCTTTTTTTATTCATTTTTTCAATTTTTCAAATATTTTTTGTCTTTCAATTTTTTTTGTCTTTTTTCGTTGTTTCAATGTTTCACCTTCATGTTATTTTTTTTTTCGAGATCATAAGCCATTTTTGTTTTCAGTATAAATAAGAAAAACTTTTCAAAAAAAAACATTAATATTTTAATAAAGAATTAAATAGAAAAAAATAAACTAAAACTTGGATGTAATACAGGAAATAACAAAATGAAAACTAATTGTGAAAGTTTATTCGGATTGAGAGTAAAACAAAATTAACATTGTAACTCCGGAAAAAAACAATGATGTATAAAGCCTTGAGGGCAAAACTGATGTTTGGTTTAAATGAAAATCTATAAAAAAAACTGATTTATTTAAATTCTTTTTATTTTTGAAAAAAATTAATTATACCCAGTAATTGAAAAAATCCTGGAAAAACTATTTTGAATATTCAGTTGGAATTTATTGATAAAAACATTGAAAAAAAAAGAAAATTGAAAATAAGAGATGAGATGTTAAAGAAAACAAAATTGAGATGAAATTTTTTTTTGGAGTTAACGATGTAGACTGAAAATATAAATTAGTCTGAGGAGTCAATACCAGAATGAAAATTTTCAATGTAAGTTATCAAATGTTGAATATTCAAAGAAGTTTGAAAAAATGATGAAAAAACAAAGTAAAATAGAAAAAAACGAATAAAAATATAAATAAACAAAATTTGTATTAAAAAAATTGAAAAAAAAAGAAATTAAATGAAATATTTTGAAATTGTAGAATTAAAATTAAATTTTATTAAAATAAAAATTAAACAAAATTAAACCAAAATATTCTAAAATTGTTTTTTTGTAATCTATATAAGAGGGTGGATGTAATAAAAAAAAACTTCAATTGAAAAATGATCGAAAAATTGAAAAAAGTTTGAAAAATGAAGAAATGTTTTTCAAAAAAAAAAATAAATCATTTGAATTCCAATTTTGATTTTATAAAAAAAGCAAGAATTGAAAATGAATTTTTGTGGACTGATAAATTGAGATAAGAAACTTAATGTGAAAAAAACGAAAACAAAACAGCGTATATGAAAAATGCAAAAAAATGTTAAAAATTGATGAAAAAAAAAAAGTAATAATTTAAAGCTTAAAACCAAAAAAACAAAAATAATAATTAATATTTGAAACCAGGAAAACAAAAACAACAACTATAACGAATGAAAAAAAAAATACAACTTGTCAAATGATTTTTTTCAGCTGATCAAAAGTTAATCTCACATGCCAAGGGTATTCCGCAAAAATTAACGCAACCGGTTATTAACAAAAAAATTAAAAACTATTTTTTTGTTATTTTTTAATTTTGTTTTTGTATTTTTGTTTTTTTGTTCAAGGTTTATATTCGTTTTTCCAGTTATTCAATGGTATTAAAAAAAATTTCAAAATGACTTTCATTTATTGAGTTTTTTATAGTTATCAAGCTCTAGATAATTTATTTTTTTTTAAATTTAGATATCCTCATTTTTCAATTGAATATTTCATTTGATTTTTCCACTACGCAATTAATTTTTATAATTCTAGAAAAAAAAAATTCAAATTTTTTCTAATCAAAAAATGAAATACAAAGGACAAAAAGTCTTGAGGTTCGAAAAATTAATTTTTTCAACGTTCATTCAAAACAAAAATGTATAGAAAAATGTTTTTTTTTTATAAAAAAAAACTTCACAACAGTTGGTTTGTTTTTCATGCAGACCCCTCCAATTGAACTTTTTCACAACAAAACAAAACACTCCAAACTTGTTGTCTACACTTTTTTAACAAAACAAAAACAAACATCTTTAAAAAAATTCGATTTTTTAAAATTGAAAAATTATTTTAACGAAAAACCATCGTTCAAACTCCACAGAAAACCACCAATATTCACAAAAAACCATAACACCACCGAAAAAAACCATAACACCAACAAAAAAAACCATAACACCACCAAAAAAAACCATAACACCACCAAAATAACCATAACACCACCGAAAAAAACCATAAAACACCAAAAAAAACCATAACACCAACTAAAAAAACCATAATACCAACAAAAAAAACCATAACACCAACAAAAAAAACCATATAACAACAAAAAAACCATAACACCAACAAAAAAAACCATAACACCAACAAAAAAAACCATATAACAACAAAAAAACACATAACACCACAAAAAAACCCAACCAACTTTTTACTAACACCCTCAACTCCACAGTTGAACCCATCCACATCTCACCTTTTATGATTCATTTGACATGTGGCAACGGACAACGTGAAAAATGATGATCAGAAAACGGATTGTGATATTTTATTTTGATGGAGTGAATTTTTTGTTTTTTTATTATTTTTCTTGGAAAGTTTCTTGAAGAATTATTATTTTCGTTCTCAAATTTTCTCATTGTGAGTTTTTATTTTGATAAATTGTCTCCGAAAAATAGATTTATCGAAGTATCGACGTGTGAAGTTGTAAGGGTTGAAGTCATTTTGATTGATAATCGAAAAAAAAAAGTTTTATTGAAGTTTTTCTAATTTTTTTGGAAGTTTTTCTCATTGAAACAATTCATTTTTTTCATTTTTTTTAGTTTTTATTTTCATTATAATTTGTTTTTGTAGTTTTCAAAATTGATTGAATTGATTTCATATTCACTACCGTCTCATTCAGTTTTTTTTCAAATTTCAACAGTTTTTTTTATATATAATCTCCTAGTTTTTTTCCATTTATCATGGACTAATTTTTCTTTTTTCCCGAGTTTATAGACAACTATAAATAATTAATTTTGTTCCAAAAATGTACAAAATGTTAATATGAAAAATAAACTATAATACAAAAGACTTAATCTGAACAAAACGTTTTTTTGTTGAAAAAATGTTTTTTTCAAACTTGAAAAAAACTCCTTGAAAATGAAGATGATGGTGATGATGATGGTGATGATGATGATGATGATGATGATGATGATGATGATGATGATTCTGATGATGGTGATGATGATGATGATGATGATGATGATGATGATGATGATGATGATGATGATGATGATGATGATGATGATGATGATGATGGTGATGATGATGATGATGATGATGATGATGATGATGATGATGATGATGATGATGATGATGATGATGATGATGATGATGATGATGATGATGATGATGATGATGATGGTGATGATGATGGTGTTGATGATGATGATGATGATGATGATGATGATGATGATGATGATGATGATGATGATGATGATGATGATGATGATGATGATGATGATGATGATGATGATGATGATGATGATGATGATGATGATGATGATGATGGTGATGATGATGGTGTTGATGATGATGATGATGATGATGATGATGATGATGATGATGATGATGATGATGATGATGATGATGATGATGATGATGATGATGATGATGATGATGATGATGATGATGATGATGATGATGATGATGATGATGATGATGATGATGATGATGATGATGATGATGATGATGATGATGATGATGATGATGATGATGATGATGATGATGATGATGATGATGATGATGATGATGATGATGATGATGATGATGATGATGATGATGATGATGATGATGATGATGATGATGATGATGATGATGATGATGATGATGATGATGATGATGATGATGATGATGATGATGATGATGATGATGATGATGATGATGATGATGATGATGATGATGATGATGATGATGATGATGATGATGATGATGATGATGATGATGATGATGATGATGATGATGATGATGATGATGATGATGATGATGATGATGATGATGATGATGATGATGATGATGATGATGATGATGATGATGATGATGATGATGATGATGATGATGATGATGATGATGATGATGATGATGATGATGATGATGATGATGATGATGATGATGATGATGATGATGATGATGATGATGATGATGATGATGATGATGATGATGATGATGATGATGATGATGATGATGATGATGATGATGATGATGATGATGATGATGATGATGATGATGATGATGATGATGATGATGATGATGATGATGATGATGATGATGATGATGATGATGATGATGATGATGATGATGATGATGATGATGATGATGATGATGATGATGATGATGATGATGATGATGATGATGATGATGATGATGATGATGATGATGATGATGATGATGATGATGATGATGATGATGATGATGATGATGATGATGATGATGATGATGATGATGATGATGATGATGATGATGATGATGATGATGATGATGATGATGATGATGATGATGATGATGATGATGATGATGATGATGATGATGATGATGATGATGATGATGATGATGATGATGATGATGATGATGATGATGATGATGATGATGATGATGATGATGATGATGATGATGATGATGATGATGATGATGATGATGATGATGATGATGATGATGATGATGATGATGATGATGATGATGATGATGATGATGATGATGATGATGATGATGATGATGATGATGATGATGATGATGATGATGATGATGATGATGATGATGATGATGATGATGATGATGATGATGATGATGATGATGATGATGATGATGATGATGATGATGATGATGATGATGATGATGATGATGATGATGATGATGATGATGATGATGATGATGATGATGATGATGATGATGATGATGATGATGATGATGATGATGATGATGATGATGATGATGATGATGATGATGATGAAGATGATGATGATGATGATGATGATGATGATGATGATGATGATGATGATGATGATGATGATGATGATGATGATGATGATGATGATGATGATGATGATGATGATGATGATGATGATGATGATGATGATGATGATGATGATGATGATGATGATGATGATGATGATGATGATGATGATGATGATGATGATGATGATGATGATGATGATGATGATGATGATGATGATGATGATGATGATGATGATGATGATGATGATGATGATGATGATGATGATGATGATGATGATGATGATGATGATGATGATGATGATGATGATGATGATGATGATGATGATGATGATGATGATGATGATGATGATGATGATGATGATGATGATGATGATGATGATGATGATGATGATGATGCCGTTCTATCTCCACAGACGATGTTGACAAGAGGTCAGTTGAGTATTTTCTCCATTCTCCCTCTCATTCGGCTGAGGGTGGAAGGTGAGTGGTTGCTATTTTTAAAACACTCAGTTTGAAAAAAAAATGTGAAAAACGTTTTTTTTTGAATTTGAAAACAAAATGAAAAACTTTAAAAACAAGTTTTTTGTACAATTGAAAAAAACTCATTTCATTTTGTCGCTATTAAGAACTAAGACGCCCACACTAATTTTGTTTTACTCAAAATGAGCTTTGTTTTTCACTTCAAAAAAAAAATGTTTTCTTAAGTAGAGAAAAATTAAAAATATAATATTTATAGCTAATTTTTTTTGACAATTTGAAGCAGAGACGAAGTTAACAACAAAGAGCATTTGACCGAGAGATGAATGAAATTGACGAGATAAATAGAAAATCTTTTGAGGGAAAAAAACCTTTTGCAAAATTTATAATTAAAAACAAAATTGAAAAAGAATGAACAAAAAATGAATGAAAAATGAAGAAAAATTGACTACAAACGATGATAAATGTGTGATGTATAAAGTTTAAATGAGGATACACTGGAAAATAAATCAAAAAATTTAAATCAGTTGAAAAAAAGAAAAAAAACGGAAAAAAAGATTTTTGAAATAGGACTGGGTTTTTTTATAAAAAACTGGGAAAAAAGACAAAATTTAGCTCCAAATTTTTGAAAGCTGTAACCGACTCGAAATGAAAAAAAAATTTATTTTAAAATTATAGTTTTTTTAACTTAGCACTATTTTTGTTTTTATTTGTAGAAATGTATGTGAACAATGATTCTCATTAAGATATGAAAATTTTTGAGTTTTGCAGTAAAAACATGAGACATGAGACATGAGAAACATTTTTTTCACATAAAATGGACTCAGTTTTTCGATAATTTTGAGAAATGAAAGGTTTTTCTAATAATTTTTCCAATTCATAATTTATTTTAGTTTTCGGTGATTTAATTTTTGTTTTTTTCAAACATTTTTTAATTTTGTTTTGTTGTTTTTTATGACTATAAAATTTGACATCTGTATTGATTCTAGTATAGGATAAAAAACTGAAATTTTTTTTTCAAAGTTTTGTGTCAAAGAGACTTTTACAGTCAATTAATGTTTTGTTTTCTTTGAAACCTTATAACTTTTGTTAAAAACTGTGAACATTCTGTTTCAGAAAAAATGACAATTTTTTTTCTTTTGAAAAAAAAAAAAATATTTTCATTAAACGTTTTTAAAAATAAAATATATTTGGAATTTTAGTTTGTAATTTTTTAAATTCAAAAAAATACATAAATATAATTATTTTTCGAAAATGAAAAAATAGGTAAAAAGTCATTAAACCCATACAAAAGATGTTACAAAATGTGTTTGATTTAAAAAAAACAAGAAAAAAAAAACAACACTACAAAACAACGAAAAAACTAAAATTCTTAAGAAAATTTAATAAAATTATAGAAAAATAATTAAAATCCGGATTATGTAAATTTGGTTTATTTTTCCAAACGTGCAAAGGTCTGCTAAAAGGATCTATTGTAACACAGCTGATGAAAAAACTGAAAAATTAATTTTGGATTAATTTGAAAAAAATTTTGTTGGAATGAAATGAGAATATCTAAGAAAAATTCATGAAAAATTATATCCAACTTTTTTTGGGATTTTTTTTCTCAATAAAACAAAACTCATTTGATATCAAAATTAAAAAGCACGGTAAACAAAACTTTTTGAAAACAATTTTTCAAGTAAATTTTAATTTAAAAGATTTTTTTTAAATTCAAAAAATCCAAAACTTTAAAAAAAACACGTGACAACTTTGTAATTTCAAAATAATTTTTTTAATTTGAATAAAAGTGGTTTTAAAACGGGAAATTTGGAAGTTTTTTGATAAAAAAAAATGGTAAAAAAACAAAAATTGAAATCATTTTAGGAAAAAACTAAGCAAAAAAACTTGTAGAAAAATCAATTACAATGGGAAAAAATTCGGAGAATTAATGAGAAAAACATTCATAGTATCAACAAAACTATGAAATATTTGACAAAATGAGTTTAAAAACGTACTTAAGTAGTAATTAAAAGCAAAAAAATAATAAAAATGAAAAAAACCAATATTTTTTTGAAAAAAAAAATGAAAGCGAGTAATAATAAATATAAAAATATTGTTTTCAGCGCTTCTAAGGAAATTCAGTTTGCGAACATCACACTTTTCACCCATTCATTCGTTCATTCATTCCTCCGTTCATTTCTTCATTTATTCATTCCTTCCTTCATTCATTCATTCATTCATTCATTTATTACTTAATTCATTCATTCATTTATTCATTCACTCATTCATTCATTCATTCATTCATTCATTCATTCATTCATTCATTCATTCATTCATTCATTCATTCATTCATTCATTCATTCATTCATTCATTCATTCATTCATTCATTCATTCATTCATTCATTCATTCATTCATTCATTCATTCATTCATTCATTCATTCATTCATTCATTCATTCATTCATTCATTCATTCATTCATTCATTCATTCATTCATTCATTCATTCATTCATTCATTCATTCATTCCTTCATTCATTCATTCTTTCATTCATTCATTCATTTATTCATTCATTCATTCATTCATTCATTCATTCATTCATTCATTCTTTCATTCATTCATTCATTCATTCATTCATTCATTCTTTCATTCATTCATTCATTCATTCATTCATTCATTCATTCTTTCATTCCTTCATTTATTCATTCATTCATTCTCTCATTCATATCAGCTTTTTCACAAGATAACTTAACCTCTACAACCGACTTACGGTTTTTTTCCACCACAAAGACAGTCAACAGTGGACAAGTTAATTTTGGAGTAATTCTTTTCACTAAACAGGAGTGACACAGGTCTGAAATTAAGAAAAATAATTTCAAAAAAAATTTAAAAAAAAAAAAAAATTATATAAATAAAAACAAAATAAAATTTGAAGTTTTGCAAAATGTTTTTTGAAAAAAACTTCTAACGTTGTTTGGAAAGATGGATCGATAGAATGTTATAGTACGTTATATAGACCAATGCCTCGAAAGTCTACGGGGTTAATGCCACTATAATAATATTCGTGTTTGTTTTGTATTGTATTGTATTGTATTGTATTGTATTGTATTGTATTGTATTGTATTGTATTGTATTGTATTGTATTGTATTGTATTGTATTGTATTGTATTGTATTGTATTGTATTGTATTGTATTGTATTGT
>OX387258.1:5678193-5703193 GCA_947562095.1 Branchellion lobata | reverse complement strand
GCTTTTTCGCAAGCAACACGCGATCCTTTTGTTTTCCAAAAAAATATTTTTGATGTAAGTTTTGCATTTTTATTTGATTAGCCTATACCATTTTTCCAAAATTACTTTTTTCATTTTTTTACTAACCATTTCTTTTTTGCAGTTTTTTTTCAATCATTTTGTGGTTTTTTTTTAATAAATTTACACATTCATTCCAGTTTTATTATCATTATTTTGTTTTTTTTTTCTATTTCATTTGAAAACTTATTTTTCTTACGCTTACTTCCATTTTTCTCGTTTTTCTAGATTATTTTTCAAAAGTTTTTCTACACAACAAATTTTAATTTTTCAAAACACTTATGCTCAATTATTTTAATTTATATAGCTCTCAGATAACTTCCAAATTTTTTGTTTTTTCTTCCTCCTTTTTTACTTTTCTCTATTCTTTTTTTTTATTTTTAACATATTTTTCCAACGTTTAAAATTTTTAACTTTTTTTTTCTTTTGTGACTCAAAAGAATTTTTGAAGTAAAGATTCTATGTCGTTAAAAAAATAAGAATCTTTTATGTTTTATTTTTTTTGGTTTTTAGCGTTTCATACTGGATGCATTTTTTCCAAATGTATTTTTTTGTTTTTTACTGCTCCGTTTTTTTGTTTATTTAAATAATAACTTTTCCGTTATGTATTGTTTTTTTATTAAAAAAAAACATTTTACCTTTTGTTTTTTATTTATTTACTGTCTTGTGTGTATTGGTGGAGCAATGTTATAGTGTGTGGCGTGCTTTTGGACATGCTGTGTTACATGCCTCATGACATGTAATCTGACGTGTTGTCTGACGTGTAGTCTGCCGTGTTGTCTGAAGTGTTGTCTGAAGTGTTGTCTGAAATGTTGTCTGAACTGTTGTCTTAACCGTTGTCTGACGTGTTGTCTGACATGTAGCCTGACGTGTTTATGACGTGTTGTCACGCCCACGCGTGTTTTGTGTTTTTGAGCTTTTTTCAAAGTACTTTTACAAAATCTTTTACAACTGTACCACTAAAAAACGAGAATACAACCAAAGAAAGGAAGAGAATGGAAAAAAATAGGAAAAATTATAAAAATGGATGGAAGAAAAAAGAAAAAAAATGTATAAAAAAATTTTTTTTTTAATAAGTAGAAAGAAAAAATAATGTGGTGAAACGAAAAAAATTAGAAAAAAGAAAAAAGTATGAAATAGAAAAAATGAAGTAATGGAAAAAATAAAAAAAAACAAAAGAAGAAGAAGAAAAGGAAGAAAAAAAGGACAAAAAAAGAAGAGGGGGAAGATGACGTAAGGACAAAAACAAAAAATGGAAAAAGAGGAAAGAGAGGAGAAAAAGGAAAAAAGGAAAAAAAAAGAGAAAAGGAAAAAGAGGAAGAAAAGGAAAAAAAAGAAGAAAAGGAAGAAAAGAATGAAGAAGAGAGTGGTTGATTCAAAGAGGTTATAAGCAATGATTGAACAGCTTTTAGTGGTTTAAATCAGTTGCACACATTGTTGAAAACAATGGATTATTCTTGAAGAAGAAACGAGAAAAAAAAAAGGAAGAAAAAAAGAAAAGACAACAAAAAAAGAAAAAAAGAGGAAAAAAAAGAGAAAAAATGAAACAAAAAAAAAGAGAAAAAAAAATAAAAAGGTTAAAAAAAAGTAAAAGAAAAAAACAGTTAACAAAGGGACATAATAAAAAGTGGGAAAAACGATGAAAAAGATATACAAAAAAACAAAAAGAACGAAAAATAAAAATAAAGAAACAAAATGAAAAAAAAAATGTTTAAATTAAATTAATGAAAAAAAATATTGAAAAAAAAGGAAATATAAAAAATTCAAAAAAAGCTTGAGGGAGGAAAAAAAATAAAACGATGCGTTTGTAACGTCGAATTGAAATTAAAACAAATAAAAAAAACTTTCAACTAGGAAAAAAAGAAAAGAAATGTGATGAAAAAATTGAAAAATCATTGGAAGAAAACTCGAAATAAATAGATGAGATGGAAAAAACAAAAAAATGAATAGTGAAAAATAAAAAGGAGGAATGTAAAAATGAAAAAACTCAGAAAAAATAAGTGGAAGAGAAGAAAAATACAAAAAATGAAAAAAAAGGGAGAAAAAACGGAAAATAAATTTTGAAAATTATAAAAAAAAGAAAAAAGAGGAAGTAAGAGAAAATATATAAAAAAAAGAAGGGAGAAAGGAAGGAGGAAGAAAGGGAAGAAAAAGAAGAGGAAGAGGAAGAGGAGGAGGAAAAGGAGGAGGAAGAAGAGGAGGAAGAAGAGGAGGAAGAAGAGGAGGAAGAAGAGGAGGAAGAAGAGGAGGAAGAAGAGAAGGAGAAAGAGAAGGAAGAGGAGGATGAGAAGGAAGAAGAGGATGAAAAGAAAGAAGAGTTGAATGAAGAAGAATAATAAAAAATTGAAAAAAAGACGAAGTTGCGACTGAAGATAAACTGCAGATGAGCAAAGTTTGAATGAAGGTGGTTTTTATGTGTTACATTAAAGACATTACTGGACTTCTAATGAAATAACTGACAAATTATATTGCGTTATGTTGTGTCGTGTTGCATTGTGTTGTATTGTATTGTGTTGTGTTGCATTGGGTTGTGTTGCATTGTGTTGTATTGCATTGTGTTGTATTGTATTGTGTTTTATTGTGTTGTGGTGCATTGTGTTGTATTGTATCGTGTTGCATTGTGTGGTGTAGCATTGTGTTGTGTTGTATTGTGTGATGTTGCATTGTGTTGTGTTGTATTGTATTGTGTTGCATTGTGTTGTGTTGCATTTTGTTGTGTTGCATTGTGTGGTGTTGCATTGTGTTGTGTTGTATTGTGTTTTGTTGTGTTGCATTGCATTTTATTGCATTGTGTTGTTTTGTACTGTTTTGTTTTGTGTTGTCTTGTACTGTATTGTTTTTTGTTGTCTTGTATTTTGTGTTGTATTGTGTGTTGTATTGTACTGTATTGTATTGTGTTTTACTGTATTGTGTTGTGTTGTATCATATTGTGTTGTATTATAATGTACTGTATTGTATATTATTGTGTTGTATTATAATCTACTGTATTGTATCTTATTGTTTTGTGTCATAAACACTGTTTTGTATCTTATTGTGTTGTATTATATTCTACTGTCTTTTATCTTCTTGTGTTGTATCATAATCTACTGTATTGTATCTTTATGTGTTGTATTATAATCTAATGTATTGTATCGTATTGTGTTGTGTTATAATGTACTGTATTGGATCGTACTGTGTTGTATCATAATCTACTGTATTGTATCTTATTGTGTTGTATCATAAACAATGTTTTGTATTTTATTGTGTTGTATCATATTCTACTGTATTGTATCGTATTGTGTTGTATTATAATGTACTGTATTGTATATTATTTCGTTGTATTATAATCTACTGTATTGTATCTTATTGTGTTGTATCATAAACACTGTTTTGTATCTTATTGTGTTGTATTATAAACTACCGTATTGTATCGTATTGTGTTGTATCATAGAGTGCCATCTTGAGCTCCTTCTCACAAATATAACCATATCGGTGCTTGACTCCAAAGATCTTCCAAGCCATTCTAGCATGTAATTTTTTTTTACTGAAATTGTTGTTTTTTTTTACAAATCAGACATTTTTTCTCAGAGTTTTTTCAGAATTTTTCCAACCCGAGTTTTTTATTTGTTTTTGACACTTTGGTTTTATAGTTTTGTTTTATGCTTCAACTCACAATTCTATGAAATATGAAACTTTGAAACAAAATAAAAAAATATGATACAATGGTGTTGAAAAATTTATAATTCAAAAAAAACTCAGAAAAAACTCAAAAAGAAAAAAAACTTTAGCTTGAGAACAAAACTTGAAGAAAACAAAACAAAGCATACGATAAAAATTGTTCGAAAAAATTTTTTTGCTGAGCCTTTGAGTGGTTTTACATCTTTATTTTTCTTTTTTTCATTTTTTCAAATTTTCTGTTTTTTTGCAACAGCTGTTCAACATTTTGATTTTTGACACTCGAAAAAACTTTTCAAAATTGATCTTTTTTTTCACTCACTTAAAGATTTTTCCTTTTGTTTCCCATCAATTTTGCATGAAAATTTTTATTTTGCTTTCACGTTTTGCAAAACATCAGTTTTTGTTCAAAAAAAATTTTTTTTTCGAAATTTTTTTTCAAATATGATCTTATGACAAAATGATTTCTTAATAAATATACTGGACAATTTTTTTAAATAATTTTTTTTAATTAAAAAAAAAATTAAATAACTTAAAATAATTAAAGTTAAATGTTAATTTGAAAAAATCAAAAAAAAAATATTTCACAAAACAAAATATTTATCAAAAAAACAATTTTCCAATAAAAAAATTATCTCTAATCTGAGTTTTTCAACCATTAAAAAAAAATAAATCACTCAGCTTCATTTTACTGCTCAACCGTTTTGATTTATTGACAATAATTTAGGAAAAAAATGTTTTTTGAATATTATAAAAAAAAAATTAAAAAATAATTTTCTGAATTTTTCAAAACTATACTCCACTTTAAAGTTTCAATATTTAATTTTTATTAACCTCACTATATTCCTTTTTATTTCCATTTTTTTTAATTTCGAAAATTGTGAAAACTTTGACGGAAAAAATACTCCACATGATCAATCAATATTTTACTGACTCTGAGAATTTAGAAAAAAATTTAATTTTGTTTTTTTTATAGAAAATAAACTGTGGGTCATTATATTTTTTTAAAGCTTTTTTCTTTTGCATGTTTTTTTGAAAAATTAATTTAAAAATAATGATTGGAATTTTTTTTTACGTTTTAATTGATATTTCGGAGTTTTGTAAATGTCAAAAAATTTTAAACTTTGCAAAAAAAATTATAAAACACAGTTGAAAAATTATTTTAATTTTTCAAAAAATAAAATTAAATAAAAATATACCAAAAAAATATTTTAAAATTTAATTGAACAGTAAAAACTTGAGAAAAATTGAAAAAAAGGAAAAAAAGAATTTATCCAACCTACCGAATCACAGAGGTTTTGGTGGCAGAAGCACTTCAAACACTTGCACACCCTTCAAAGAAGTCAGTATTATGACTACCTTTAACCAGTTTTCCCACAATTCAACCCCCTACCAGCATCTTCCGCATTCAATGGTGTAAGTCTTGTGGAGATACTAGTCTACCCTACCATCCACCACTCACTCTCTCACTTCCCCACCATCTACCAATCCTTCACAGCCCCACCATCCACCACTTCCTCACTACCACACCATCCACCACTCACTCTCTTACTACCACACCATCCACCACTCACTCTCTTACTACCACACCATCCACCACTCACTCTCTTACTACCACACCATCCACCAATCCCTCACAACCCCACCATCCACCACTCACTCACTACCCCACCATCCACCAATCCCTCACAACCCCACCATCCACCAATCCCTCACAACCCCACCATCCACCACTCACTCACTACCACACCATCCACCAATCCCTCACAACCCCACCATCCACCAATCCCTCACAACTTCACCATCCACCACTCACTCACTACCACACCATCCACCAATCCCTCACAACCCCACCAACCACCACTCACTCACTACCCCACCATCCACCACTCACTCACAACCCCACCATCCACCACTCACTCACAACTCCACCATCCACCACTCACTCACAACCCCACCATCCACAAATCCCTCACTACCCCACCATCCACCAATCTCTCACAACACCACCATCCACCACTCACTCACAACCCCACCATCCACCACTCACTCACAACTCCACCATCTTCCCCACTCACTCACAACCCCACCATCCACCACTCACTCACAACCCCACCATCCACCACTCACAACTCCACCATCCACCACTCACTCACAACTCCACCATCCACCACTCACTCACAACCCCACCATCCACCACTCACTCACAATCCCACCATCCACCAATCCCTCACAACCCCACCATCTACCACTCACTCACAACCCCACCATCCACCACTCCCTCACAACCCCACCATCCACCACTCCCTCACAACCCCACCATCCACTACTCCCTCACAACCCCACCATCTTCCCACTCATTAATCCAAAACCATTTCGACTCATTAACCGCATATCTTTATAAATACTTCAAAAAATTGATCCTTCACCCACCAATTATTCAGAGTTCAAATACATAAAAAGCTCCCTTTATAAGACCATCACTTCTCAAGGTCTCCGTCACTTTTGAACGGCGTCATGTGCAAAATGAAAGTTTAAATTAGTTTTTCTGTCATAAAATCGATTTCAAAACCAAATTCAAACATTTTGAATAATTTCTACCATGAAAAACCAATAAAAACCCTTCTTGATTGAAAAAAACGTTTCGACTGTTTTTTTATGAGTTTTTTTAAAGGTTTTTTTAAATTTTTTTGAAGAAGATCTAAGGTTGTTCATCTATATTTTTTTATATGTTTTCATGTTATTCACGTGGTTCAATTGTTACTACGTGGACCCGCTGCAAAATACCCTTTAATGTTTTATGTGTTTTTCATTCTTAGGTGTCTCTTTTTTTAATTGGGTTTTTATTTTATTTTTATCCTTTTTTTATTTTTTAAAGCGCGTTTTAGTTTTGCTGATAATTTTTATTTCGCAGTTTTGATTTGATTTTTAAGAATAGTTTTAAAATAGTTTGAAGGAAAAATGAATCCCTTATTTCTCAGCATCTCATTTTTTTCAAAGTTTCTTAAATTCATTTTTTTCCAATACGATTCGAGTTTTTACAAAGTTCATTGAACTATCTTGCAAAAAGTCAAAAAATTTTTTTTATTTTTTCATGCTAAATTTTCAATTTTTATTACTTAAAAAAATATTTTTCACTTTTTATTTATTTTTCATGAGTTTTATTTTTTCAAATGCTCATTCAAAATTTTGTTTTTGAGTATTTATTGAATCTTTACAACCACTGCAAGTCATTTTCTCTTTCAATCGCCTCCAACGCACCCAAAGGCAGTGCTAAGACCTGTTCATCTTGAAGGCAAACGGAGCCTCCTGCTTCAATATCATTGAAAAAACCATAATATCACAAACATTTTTTTAATATCATTGGGATAGACTTTAATATCATGAATTTTTTTTTAATATCATCAAATAAAGCTTCAATCTCATCAATAAAAATTGTAATATCATAAATAGAAAAAAAAACTTTAATTTTCCGAAAAGAAACTCTCATATCATCAAAAAAAAAACTCCACTAATATCAAAAAAATCTCTAATAACATTAAGAAAACTATAACAACATAAAAACTATAACAACACAAAAACTATAACAACACAAAAACTATAACAAGATAAAAACTCTAACATTGAAAAACTCAAATAACAGTACTTTAACTGTAATATAAAAAAAATTATAACGTCATTAGATGAAAACTTAAATTCAACTCTCCTTAAAAGACGTCATTTCAAGTTTTGTTGATAAAAACTTCAACTCGAGTTTTGCAAAAAAAAAACAGGGGCTCAAGTTTCATTCAAAAAATTAATTTTTTTGAAAGTTTTTTCATTATTATTTTGTTTTTTGAAAAGAAAATTCAATTAAAAATTTCAAATACGTTTAGGTTTTGAAAAAATTATATTTATTTTTTCGTTTTTTTGTTTTTTTTTTCAATTAGTAGTATTATTATTTTTAAATTATTTTTTTGTCTGTTATTATAACTTGTTTTGAGTTATTGTTACCATTGTTATCAGTTTGCATTAAAACTAAACATTATTCTTT
Organism: Branchellion lobata; assembly: GCA_947562095.1. NCBI lineage: Eukaryota > Metazoa > Annelida > Clitellata > Hirudinida > Piscicolidae > Branchellion > Branchellion lobata. Next base: position 5,695,449 of record OX387258.1, on the reverse strand, counting down.
ATTGTCTCTTCTTTGTTACAATGACGTCATTTTGATTTATTGTTATTGTTCTTTATGACAGTAACCCTATTTCAAAACATTCCTATCTGTTTCTTTGGAATTATCAGTTTTATTTATTATTTTATTATTTATTAATTATTCTCGTTAATCTTTAAATTATTTTTTTATTATTTGTCTATAATTATTATTTTTTAAATAATTTTAATAATTTGTTTATCATTGAAATATTTTTTGTTTAATATTTTATTCATACACTCATTCTTCCATCTAGTCATTTTTTCATTTACTCATCCATTGATTGATTCATTCATTCATTCTTTCATTTTTTTATTAATTCCTTCAATCTTTCTTTTATTCATTCATTCATTCACTCATTCCTCCATTGAGTCATCCTTTCCTTAATTAATTAATTAATTAACTAATTACTTCATTCATTCATTCATCCATTCATTCATTCATTCATTCATCAATTTATTTATTCATTAATTCATTCATTCATTCACTCATTCATTCATTCACTCACTCATTCCTTCATTCATTCACCCATTCTTTAATTATTCAATCAATTCATTCATTCTTTCATTCACTCATTTATTCATTCATATATCCATTCATTTATCCATTCATTAAGTCACTCATTCATTCATTCATTCATTCATTCATTCATTCATTCATTCAGCAGCCCCCTTGCGTCTTACTCCCCTCCTCAAACTTAACACACTCTTATGACTTTCTCTCCACATACACTCTCCTCCTCGCACCTCATTTCTTCTTATTTTTTTTTCATCACCATTTTCCATTTATATTTTTCATTTTCGATTTTTTTTTTCTTTCTCCAATTTTTTCATTCCAATTTATTTTTACTTTCCTATTTAGTTTTTTTCCTTCTTATTCCAAGTAATTTTTTTTTCTTACTTATTTAATTTTTCCTTTTTTAATTTCAGGTAGTTTTATTTTTATTTTATTATTTTATTACTTTATTTTTTTTGTTTTTTTAATTTTTTTATTCATCTTTTCTTCCATCATTTTTCTCTTTTTACATAATTATTCCTTCTTATTCACTCAATTCTCATTTTTCTCTCACATTTTTCGGTTTTTCTTTTTTTTTTCTCCATCACATCCTCCTAGCAAAACAAAAAAAAAAACAACTATCAATACAGCGGCCTCACCCCGTAGAGTTTCGAGGTCCTAATTACTGCTTTTCTCAACCGAGTTTTTCCAGTGCATCTTTAAGCATTTTTTTGAAATTCCATTGATCCGTCATTGTTTTTTTTTCTTTTTTTCAATTACTTATTCAAACTTTTATTTATTTATTTTTGTTTAATTTTTTTATGCGTTTTCAACCTTTTTTTCACTTCCTTCAATTATTTTTCATTTTTATTGTTTTTTTTTTCTTTTTTGTTTTTTTTTTATATTCTTTTCTTCATTCTTCATCAATTTCCAAGTAGTGAAAAGGAAACTTCACTTAGATGGATGGTCTTCTGGTAGTGACAATACACGTGTGCCTTAGTTTTGTGTGTGTGTGTGTGTGTGTGTGTGTGTTTGTGTGTTTGTGTGTGTGTGTGTGTGTGTGTGTGTTTGTGTGTGTGTGTGTGTGTGTGTGTGTGTGTGTGTTTGTGTGTGTGTGTGTGTGTGTGTGTGTGTGTGTGTGTGTGTGTGTGTGTGTGTGTGTGTGTGTGTGTGTGTGTGTGTGTGTGTGTGTGTGTGTGTGTGTGTGTGTGTGTGTGTGTGTGTGTGTGTGTGTTTGTGATATAGAAATAAATGAGATGGATTTTCAGGTTGGCAAATTTGGCAAACCTTTTGTCGATTTTTTTGTGCTGAAAAATTTGTTTCTTTTTTTCCCGACGGGAGGATGGCAGAAATGTTTTTCAGAGAAGTAGAGAGATTAAGACTTATTTCAAAACAAATTGTGTTTTTCCAGTTCTTTTTTTCCATTACGGAATAAAAACCTTTTTTCGAAAATAAAAAAAAAACGATGAAATATTCTTTTTATAAAGAAATTTTCAAAACTTAGCGGTTCAGCTTAACAGATTAGTTTAAAATTTAATTGTAGAAAAAAAATTGAAAAAAACTTTTTTTTTTTGAAAACAAAATTCGGTTTTATAGTCGAGAAAAAAATACTTAATGAAAAAAATGAAATTTCTAAAAAATGTCATTGAAAGGTTAGAAAAATGATCGAACACGAAAATTTTTTTTTGGGAAGATATTAAATAAAAAAAACTGATAATAAAAATGTGAAAAATGAGTTTTTTTTGGAGGAAAACGAAAAATAAAAAATAAAAGAAAATTGGAAAGTTGAATAAAAACATTTTTCAAATAATTATAACTCAAACAAAATCGGTATTTTAGAATTTTTGATTTTTTTATTTAAAAAAAAATCATTTTAATATTATAATCTCGAAACTCTTTTGTTATCATTCTAACTCAACCTTTCGAGCCTAACATAACATAGACGAGATCCTTGAAGTAAAAATAAACCAAATTAATTTTTAATTTGACTTTCTTGGTTTTTATTTCAAGAATTTGAATCTGAATTCACTTTTCATCATTTTTACAGCGCTTAATTGGATCACAACTTCTATTCAGTCAATATTCAATCATTCATTCCTACATCATCGCCTTCAAATTCGCTGTGTTTTCACCTCCGTCAATAATTTCTTCTTCTCTCAAATGTTTTATTAATTTTTTAAAATTTTTTAATCATCCTAATTAATTAAAAAAAAATTATATTCATCCTAATTTTGTTTTATTATTTTTTTATTCATCCTAATTAATTTTTTTAGTTTTTTCATTCATCCTAATTAATTTTTTTATTTTTTTTATTCATCCCAATTAATTTTTTTTCTTTCTTTTTTTATAATTTTGCTCATATAGTTATTAAATTTATTTTTTAAAATGTTTTTAAATTTTTACTATTTTTTGTAAATATCACGTGATATAAACATTTTCACTGAAACATGATTGATTTGTCTTCTTCAAGTGATTACTTTTATGTTATTATGAGGAATCACAAGAAAAATATTTATTTTCATTGAAAGATTAATATATGTATTCTTTTTGATAATTTATTTAATTATTTTAAAAATATTATTATTATTATTATTATTATTATTATTATTATTTTTCTTATTATTATTATTATTATTATTATTATTATTATTATTATTATTATTATTATTATTATTATTATTATTATTATTATTATTATTAATATTATTATTATTATTATTATTATTATTATTATTATTATTATTATTATTATTATTATTATTATTATTATTATTATTATTATTATTATTATTATTATTTTATTATTATTATTATTATTATTATTATTATTATTATTATTATTATTATTATTATTATTATTATTATTATTATTATTATTATTATTATTATTATTATTATTATTATTATTATTATTATTATTATTATTATTATTATTATTATTATTATTATTATTATTTTTATTATTATTATTTATATTATTATTATTATTATTATTATTATTATTATTATTATTATTATTATTATTATTATTATTATTATTATTATTATTATTATTATTATTATTATTATTATTATTATTATTATTATTATTATTATTATTATTATTATTATTTTTATTATTATTATTATTATTATTATTATTATTAATATTATTATGATTATTATTATGATGATTATTATTATTATTATTATTATTATTATTATTATTATTATTATTATTATTATTATTATTATTATTATTATTATTATTATTATTATTATTATTATTATTATTATTATTATTACTATTTTTATTATTATTATTATTATTATTATTATTATTATTATTATTATTATTATTATTATTTTATTATTATTATTATTATTATTATTATTATTATTATTATTATTATTATTATTATTATTTTCATGTGAGTTTGGTGCTTAAATTTTTCTTTTTATAGAACCAACGTGAGTACTTCATAATTATTCTTTTTAAGATGAAATGGAATAATAAAACTTCTCTATTGTTACGAAGCCAAGAGGAAAGATGCCAAGAGGTGCACAAGCAACTTTCTGGACACGAAGGTTGCAGGTTCAAATCCCAGTGGACGCTTTATTTTCTTATTTACTTTTGCTGGATAAGCGCTTAGCTGAAGATGGAATGCATGGTATGGATGGTTTGTTTTGTTGAAAAAAATTCCGTTTGAAAAACTTGAAAATTTTTCTACAAGTTTTTTTTAGTTCAAAAAAATAGTTTTTGTAGTGATGGAATGTTTTGGATTGAAATGAATTAACCTTATGTTGTTGTTTTTTTTAAATTGTGAGAAAAACTCGGAAAAAAATGAATCGAAAGTTTAAAAACAACTTTGAAAAACGAAAATCTTCATGGAAATGAAAAAATTATCAAAGAAAAATTTTCAAAATTGAAATGTTGAAAAGACTTTAAAAAAATTTTTTTCAGAAACCCCATTCAAAAAACCACTTCAAACTTGAAAGAAAAAAAACTCTAACTAAAAAAAAAAATAGTAGGAATAAAAACAAATAAAAAACTAAAAAAAATGCAAAAAGAAAACAAAAAAAATGCAAAAAATACTTGTTGGCACTGCTGTATGTGGACTCATAAAGAGATTGTAACAGGGCTCACGCTAAGTCACGTGGGGCGATTAGTGAGTGTAAGGAATACTGAATGCAACCATAAATAAGCACGCACACACACACACACACACACACACACACACACACACACACACACACACACACACACACACACACACACACACACACACACACACACACACACACACACACACACACAACAAACACACAAACACACACACCCACAAACACACACACACACAAACACACACACACACACACACACACACACACACACACACACACACACACACACACACACACAAACACACAAACACAAACAAACACACAACCAGCTACAAAAGCATACATAAAAAAACTTATTATTCATACTGCTGTTTCGGCATTAACGCCACCACCCCATCCCCATTGAGCATTCCTCACACGATAATCCACACTAAGAGCCAGTGGAATACCACACAAGACTGGAGGGTCACACCTAAGCAGGGCTGATTCAACAGAAGCTACACCAAGCATTCAGCTTGCTTTCCTTTAGTTTTTATTATTTTTTTTTATTCAAGTTTTTATTTTTATTTTTTTATTTTTTTTATTCAAGTTTAATCCAAATATCTTCAAGTTTTAATTCACTATATAATTCATCTTGTAATTCACTGATGAATTTATCTTATAATTCACTGATGAATTTCAAGTTTTTATTCATTAACTAATTTTGGGTTCCAAGTTAATAATAAAGTTTAAAATTCAATTTAAAAAATTTAAGTTTCATCAAATAATTCAATAATTCCTCAAACTTTTCAACCTTGTCATCATCAAATAAGGGACATACACGCTGTTAGTAACACCTCATGCTTCCTCGACCATGCGGGGTTACATGTATGGTTTGTCTTCGTCTTCAAAAGTTCCTACTCCATGCTTGATTCATATTTCAATTTATTTCGATTCAATCAATCGACATTTGCTTTTGATGTCTTTTGAATATTGGGGAATCAACGCTATATAAATGATTTGATTTGATTAGATAAGAAGTGAGTTGAATACTTCTATTTTTTTTATTTTAACTTCAATAGTGTTTTTTTCATTTAACTCTAATAACTTCAATCTAGTTCGTAGCAGAGCGTTTTTGAACATTGTTCAAGCAGTGGTACACGATTGTTTTGATTGGATTGAAATAGACTCCTTCCCCCGTTGTGCCATGCAGCAGTAGGGGGAACCAATGTTGACCTGTCGGTCCTGACCCACTAGCTTCCCACCCCGGTGGTAGTTTTTAAATCATTCACACTCGAGGTCTCAGCTTGTTCCACTGAATCATCACCTCTCGCTTCCAGTATGCTGTTGCTTTAAACGCAAGTTCTAAACTTAATGCAAATGACTGCTCTAAGAAGTTTACAATTTGATTAGATTAGGCTGGAACCAGCTGGCTCCAGCTGGAACCAGCTGGTTTCAGCTGGTTTCAAATGTTCATACTCCAGATGCACCGCTCTCAGACCAGTATTTATCTCACTTAACTTCATTCTTGGTTCATTTGTCGTTTTGTTATTAATTATACACAATTCTAAGTGTAAACAATCATAATGATAAAAAATCCTAATAATACACAATTATAATTATACAAAATGATATTCAACTGAAAAACATACACAAAAAAACAACCGGATACAAACACGGAATTACATTTAATGCCACAATAAAAATTGAAAAATAAAAATAAAAATATCTAAGGATGCGGATGAAACGCAGCCACACACACACACACACACACACACACACACACACACACACACACACACACACACACACACACACACACACACACACACACACACACACACACACACACACACACACACACACACACACACACACACACACACACACACACACACACACACACACACACACACACACACACACACACACACACACACACACACACACACACACACACACACACACACACACACACACACACACACACACACACACACACACACACACACACACACACACACACACACACACACACACACACACACACACACACACACACACACACACACACACACACACACACACACACACACACACACACACACACACACACACACACACACACACACACACACACACACACAAACACACACACACACACACACACACACACACACACACACACACACACACACACACACACACACACACACACACACACACACACACACACACACACACACACACACACACACACACACACACACACACACACAGACACACACACACACACACACACACACACACACACACACACACACACACACACACACACACACACACACACACACACACAAACACACACACACACACACACACACACACACACACACACACACACACACACACAAACACACACACACACACACACACACACACACACACACACACACACACACAAACACACACACTCAAAAACACACACACTCACAAACACACACACCCACAAACACACACACTCACAAACACACACCCACAAACACACACACTCACAAACACACACACTCAAACAGTCACAAAAACACAGCCAGAAAAATATACACACCAACACACATAAAACCACAAACACACGTATAGACACAAAACCGCAAATTCAAAAACCAAAAACCCACTTTCAATACCAAAAGCTATTCACAAATACAAAGGCACATACACAAAAACAGAGACATACTTACAAATACAAAAGCACATACACAAAAAAAAGAAGCACACCCAGAGAGGGAGTTACGGACTCCCAGGCATTCGCTCGACCAAGCAGCTGAGAACATAAACACACGTGTAATTGAAACGTACATCTCGCCACAGGGACATCCGTTAGCGTTGCTGTGTGTTAGAGGACCGCAAATCTAACGATGTAACACATAAACCAGTACTACGTGTACATGCAACACAAAACAACACACATACAAAACAACATACATACAAAACAACACACATACAAAATAACACACATACAAAACAACACACATACAAAATAACACATACAAAACAACATATAAAAAATATCACACATACAAAACAACACACATACAAAATATTACTTAGACAAAACAGCACATATACAAAATAACACACATACAAAACATTTTATATACAAAACAACACACACAAAACATTTTATATACAAAAAATTGTATATACAGACCATCAAGCATACGAAACATCGTCCATACGAAACAACATACAAACAACTAAACAAACAGACTTTTAAACATATACATACATGGATTATCACACTACCAAAACAAGACAAAAAAATTGAAAAAAGAGAATAAAAGAATGCAAAAAAACTTCGAATCTAAAAAAACTGTTTTAAAAAGTATAAAAAAAAACAGACTAAAACTCTAAAAAACAAAATGAAAAAACATTATTTTGAGAAAAACCTTTTATTAAAACAAAAAAAACAAAAAAAACGAAAATTAGTTAAATGGACGGAATCTTGATGAGTTTTGTAACTGGAGAAATTTTTGATTTGAAGTCATGATCGCATTCTGTCCTTTGTAATGGAAACCAGAAATGGTTTTTCATTTTTTTAAAACATTATTTTTTGGTTTGTTTTTTAGTTTTTATTTAATTTAAAAAAAAAATTTTTTTAGTTTGTTTTTGTTTTTTATTTTTTATTTATTTATTTATTTTTTGTTTTATTTTTTATTTTTTGTTTTTATTATTTTTTGTTGAATTTTTTTTCCTCAATTCAATTTTTTTATTTTTTTCTCTTCACATGAAAAAACAAGGCTATATAATTCAATCACATGGGTGAACAGTTTTGAAGTTGAAATAAATCCCGAAAAAACAAAAATAAATCTTTGAACAAAATTAGCATCTTATTCAGAAAAATGTTTTTCAAAATTGGAAAAAAAACTATTTATAGAATAATTGGAAAAAATGATACTCTGCATAGATTTTTCATTAAAAAACAATTTTTATCAACTTCAAAATTATTCAAATTAAAAAAATAAAAACAAAACTAAAAAAACTCAATAAAAGTTTCAGTTCTAATCCAAAGTTTTTATCAAAACAAAAAAATGTTTGAATTTTTCTCATTCACTTGTAGACACAATCACAAACAGATAGACAATCATAGGATGCCTTAATCTTCCGCACCATTTCTTGGCGTCACAAGCTTCTATTCAAACGTCATTTTTTGGATTTGTTTTTTTGTTTTTCTTTTTTTTCTTTTTTTTTGTTAGTTTTTGTGAGTTTTATTGTTTATTCGTTTTTTTATATTGATTCGTTATTTTATATGGATTCGTTTTTTCATATACACTTTCATGTTTCATAATTTATTTTTCCAAATATTTTTATTTCAGCATGGTCAGTTTTTTTTGTTTAATTTTGTTTTTTTTTTGTTTTTTTACATTAGCATAAAGCAGTAGTAATTTTTTTTGAATTTTTTTTTACTCTCATCTTTTCTATCAATAGTTTTTTTCTAGTTTGTTTTTCCTACTCCATCTTTGCTTTTTTCTCTAAATAGCCTTATTTCACTATTTTTTCATTTTTTTACATTTTTTTTTTCATCAATTATTTATTCCGTTTTTTCTTCTTTTTTCTTTTTTTCTAAATGAAAAAAATTCACACGCAAGCAAAGCTCCAATCACTTACACTAACTCAAAATGAATGTTGAATTCCGTGCTTCCTCAAAAACTCTTGAGCCATTAAAAATTTTTTTTTTCTTTTTTTCTGTCGGAAATGAAACGGTTTTCACATCTGAAACGTTTTTTTATAATGCGAAAATAAAAACAAAGTTTTTCAGCTTCCAATTGTTTCCATCATTCTCTGACTATTTCACCTTTTTCTATTCTCTCCTCAGCAATTCATTTGTCGGTATAACCATTCAGACAATTTTTTATTCCTTTTTTCATTCATTCATCCATTTATTCTTTCATCTATTCATTGAATAGTCTATCTATCATCCATTCATACACCCATCCATTCATCTGTTCATCTATTCATCCACCCATTTATCCATCTGTTCATCCATTCATCCACCAGTCTATTCATCCATTCATCCACCAATATATTCAGCCATTCATCCATTCATTCGTTCATCCATTCATCAACCAGGCTATTCATCCATTCATTCATTCATCCACTAATCTCTTCATTTATCTACCAATCCATTCATCTAGTTCTCTATTCATGCAACCACCTATTTACCTATCCATTCAACCATCCATCTCTTTATTTATTCATTTATTTATCCAACCATTCATCCGTTTTCTTCTTTTTTTTATTTTTTATTTTTATTTTATTCTTCTTCTTATTTCATTTTTTTTTCTTTTGGTCTTTTTTTTCGTTTTTTTTTTACTTTTTCATTGTTATTCCTGCATTTCCTCATTTTTCTCATACATTTATTTTTCTCATCTTCTTTTGATTTTCATTTTTTTCTTTCAAACCTTTTATTTTCATTTTTCTCTCTTTTGATTTTTTTCACTGCTTTTTTTTTTTTCTTCAACAAGACACTCTTCTTTTCGGCCATGTTTTATTGTTCTCCAAATATTTGTTTGTGTCTTGGCGTGTGTGTATCTATCTGTTTCTCTGTATTTCTGTTTGATTGTGTGTGTGTGTGTGTGTGTGTGTGTGTGTGTGTGTGTGTGTGTGTGTGTGTGTGTGTGTGAGTGTGTGTGTGTGTGTGTGTGTGTGTGTGTGTGTGTGTGTGTGCGTGTGTGTGTGTGTGTGTGTGTGTGTGTGTGTGTGTGTGTGTGTGTGTGTGTGTGTGTGTGTGTGTGTATGTGTGTGTGTGTGTGTGTGTGTGTGTGTGTGTGTGTGTGTGTGTGTGTGTGTGTGTGTGTGTGTGTGTGTGTGTGTGTGTGTGTGTGTGTGTGTGTGTGTGTGTGTGTGTGTGTGTGTGTGTGTGTTTGTGTGTGTGTGTGTGTGTGTGTGTGTGTGTGTGTGTGTGTGTGTGTGTGTGTGTGTGTGTGTGTGTGTGTGTGTGTGTGTTTGTATTCGTAATTTTGTTTATTTCCGTTTGGGCCATAGTGAGATGTCGTGGGGAGTAGACTGAGATTCTCAATTTTATGTTCATGTTGCTATGTTGGTTTTCACGTGTGTGTGTGTGTGTGTGTGTGTGTGTGTGTGTGTGTGTGTGTGTGTGTGTGTGTGTGTGTGTGTGTGTGTGTGTGTGTGTGTGTGTGTGTGTGTGTGTGTGTGTGTGTGTGTGTGTGTGTGTGTGGGTGTATGTGTGTGTGTGTGTAAAAGCGTGTATGCGTGTGTGTGTTTTGTTCATGTGTGCTTAATCACGTTCATGTGACTTGGACATAACAATTTTCCGATGCAGTGTGTATTTTTTATCTTCGCCTTCTACTATTAGTCCACAAAAATCGATTTTGTCACGTGATGTGTCTGTTTGGTTGACTTTATGCCTTTTTAACTTTTTGCTGTTTGTTTGTTTCAGTTTTTTGTCTCTTTGAAATAGTTTTTTTCATTCGAAAATTTTTTTTTGTATGTTTTTAATTGTTTTTGTTGGTTTGCAACGGTTTCTGTAAGTTTGAAAAGGTTTTTGTCTGTTTGAATTTTTTAAACTGTTTGTTTGTTTTCTTTTGCATTTGTCTGAAGCTTCAAATTTTTTCCATTTTGTGTGTTTTGAGTTTTTATGCCGTTATTTGAGTTTTTTTTATTTTTGTTTAATCGTGAATGGAAATTCGTCAAAATATTACCTTTTCATTTAATTTGTTTATTTTATTTATTTTTTTGTAGTTTTTTTGCTGGTTTTTTGTTCAAATTATGTTTTTCAAAAACATTTGTTTGTTTGTTTTTGTTACTCTTGTAAATTTTTATGTTTTTTTGTTGTTTTTGCTGTTGTTGCTGTAGAGTTTGTTGTTTTTTTTACTGTTGTTGTTTTTTTGCAGTTTTTGTTGTTGATATTGTTTTTGTTTTTGTTGCTGTTATTGTTTTACTTCAGTTTTTCTATTTTTCTATTCTTTGTTTTTGTTGTTATATTTTTGTTTTGGACATTGCAATATTGACGCCTACAGAACATCCAGTCCACAAGAGTTTTTAAACTATAAATTTAAACTATTTTCATTCAGTTTTTTTGTTTTTGAATTTTATATTTCAAACTCGAATCCTCTTTTCCATTTGCTTGTCTTAATTATTTAATTACTTAATTGTCTCTTAACCCAATTCATTAAAAAATTCAAATTAATTTTTTAATTAATTTTCACCTTTTTAATTATTTTTCAATTTTATAAACAATTAAAATTTTTTTGATTAGTTTTTTCAAATTTTCTTATCAAACATTTTTCTTTGTTCAGGTTATTAACTATTTATGAGAATTTTTTTTCCCCAAGTTTCGTTTTTTATAAAATTATTCAAAACAATTTTTGTTTTGAAATAAAAAACTTTATATTCGATAGAAAATCTTATTTGCTGAGTAAAAAAAATTTTTTTTTTAAACATTTTTACAGATTTTTCGAATAGCAAAACTATGAAAAATTCGTTTTAAAACTGTGATAGATTAATTTTTTTTTTTGAAAAAAAAATTGAAGACGGTCATCACACTCGTAATTGTTAATTCATTGCTCCAGGCCAAATTCAAATCTATTTTTCTTTGAAATTATAACTCGAAAATTTTTCATTTCAATTTTCAATGAGTTTTTCTAAGTTTTATTTTTGTTTTTTCCAGTTTTTATATTAAAAAAAACTAAACGTTGATATGTTTTTTTAACGACAAAAACTATAAAACTTCAAGTCTGAAGTTTTTAAATTTTTGCAAAATCTCTCAAAAATTCTATTGAGAATACACTTTTTAATGATTTTTTTTACATTTTTTTCGTTAAAAACAAAAATGATTATTTTATAAAAATGTTAAATTGATTTTAATTTTTTTGAATCATTTTTTTCGATTGTGGGTAACTTACGCTGTTAATACTTGCCGGTCAAAGCAACTTCTATTCAAAAAAGATTCTGTAGATAAAAAACAAAACAAAAATTTTCCAAAAAAAGCTTTAACAATGTATATTCAGAAAAATTCTTTGAAAATCTAACGTTTTGGAAAAAAATTTTTTCATGCATAATCGTATTACAGCACACAACATCACAAGAGAGTTTTTGAAACGGTTTTTGCATGTGGCTATGCCTGTGGAACTGACAACGCCTTCATCTCACGCACTTCACCTTTGTAATCCACACCTGCATTTGTCAAGGGTGATGATTGTGATGGTGAAAAAAAAGAAAAATAAAAGAACAAAGAAGAGAAAAGGGATAAGAAAGAAGGGGAGGAAGGGGAAGAAAAAAAGAAAGACATGAAAAAGAAAAAAAAAGAAAAAGCTAGAGAAAAAAAGGAAATAAATTTTTTTTTAAAGAAAGAAAAAAAGAAAAAAAATTAAAAAAAAAAAGAAGAGGAGGAAGAGTAGAAGGAATAAGAAAAAATAAAGATGTGGAGGAAGAGAAGAAAATGAAAAAAAAATAATAAAGAGTAAAAGGATAAAACAAACAAGAAAAAGTGAAATCTTCAAACAAAAATGAAAACAAAAATTGAAAAAAAAACTTAAAAATGAATGCTAAAAAAATGGAAAAAATTAAAAAAATGAAATTAATGAAAAAAATTAAAAGTGAAACGTAAAGATGAGCGTGATGCTTATATTTAAACTTGAAAGACTAAAATAAAACAAAACAAAAACGAAAAGCTTGACTAATTTAACATCAAAAAAAGGAATTTTCAAAATTGAGACAAAAAAATTTCGTTTTTTACAAAACATCAAACGTTTTTTTTGTTTTCCAAAACGTTAAAAAAATAAATTATTTGTTTTTTTCAACCGGCTTCAGTGTGGTACCATGCATTTTTAATTTCAATGAACATAACTCTCCAACTTTCCACTTTGAAAAAATTCAAAATTTTAATTTTTCTACATTTCAAAACTTTCTTTCAAATTAAAAAACTTTATTTTGACTTTTTTTTATTTTTTCATTTTAAAATTTCCATTTCTTAATTTTTTTATTTAAATTTTTGTTTTTAGATCTACGTTTTTGGCTTCTTTAGACTTTTAAGCAGAATTCTTAAATAGTTTTTTCAACGCAAAAAGACGCTATATAAATTTTTGATCAGATCAGATTAGTTTTTTCTCAACTTCAATGCAGTACTTTTTTTTATTTTCAAATCCATGAGGTTAGTGACTACTAAAAGAATTTTTTTTTACCATTAGCATTTTTTTATTATTTTTCTCCACTGTTCCATTATACTTTTTCTAATAATTTTTTGACATTTTTCTCTTTTTCAAAATGCTACACCTATTAATATTTTGTGTTGCAATTATTGTTTTTTTTTCATTTTTATTGATTTATTTTTATCATTTCATTTCCATCGTTTTATTTTTTATGTTTCATTTTTATTTTTATTTTTATTTTTCGAGCCCACATGATTATGTCAATGAGATAAAGATAACGAATAGAAATTCATTGACCTCACCATCAATCCTTCCAACCTTCCTTCCAACCTCCTCACACACATCCATCCCAACCGCATTCTCCTTTCTTAATAAGCTTTCCATTCATTCATTCTTTTGTTCAGTCACCTATTCACTTTTTCATGCGTTCACTCATTCATTACATCATGCATTCATTTACCAATTCACACATTCATTCATTCACCCATTCATTCATTCACCCATTCATTCATTCACCCATTCACCCATTCATTCATTCACCCATTCATTCATTCACCCATTCACACATTCATTTATTCACCCATTCATTCATTCACCCATTCACACATTCATTCATTCACCCATTCATTCATTCACCCATTCACACATTCATTCATTCACCCATTCATTCATTCACCCATTCACACATTCATTCATTCACCCATTCATTCATTCACCCATTCACCCATTCATTCATTCACCCATTCATTCATTCACCCATTCACCCATTCATTCATTCACACATTCATTCATTCACCCATTCATTCGTTCACCCATTCATTCATTCACCCATTCACACATTCATTTATTCACCCATTCATTCATTCACCCATTCACACATTCATTCATTCACCCATTCATTCATTCACCCATTCACACATTCATTCATTCACCCATTCATTCATTCACCCACTCACTCATTCAATCATTCACACTTCCATTCATTCACTTATTCACCCAATCATTCACCCAATCATTCACCCATTCATTCACCCATTCATTCCCCCATTCACTTTGTTGTTTTCTTCCATACTCATTGTTTCTTAATTTTTATATTTTTTATTCCTTTTTTCATTTTTCCAATCACTTATCTTCCTACCAATCTTTTCCTTTTTTACTCCATTATCTGTTACACATACCTCCATGTACGCATATATCTCTTTGTTTATCTCTTTGTCTATTTATCCACCCATCCATTTTTTATCCATCCATTTTCCCACTAATCTATCCAATCTCACATCCATTTATTTATGTGTTTTTTTCACTTCTTCTCCATAAACTTACCCATTCATCCATCTATCCATCCACCCAATGCATGCATGCATCCATCCATTCGTTCACTTACCCATGCATGCATGCATGCATCCATCTGATTTCTAACATAAACATCACAGATAGTATCTCTCACCAACCAAAGTATTACCATTTCCGCTGTCACAATATCTTTTTTATTCCATGCAAATGCCATGAGAAGTCCAAAATATTAATCAAATTATCAACCACAGTAAACATGACATTAACAACAACAACAACAACAACAACAACAACAACAACCACAACAACAACAACAACAACAACAACAACAACAACAACAACAACAACCATAACAACAACCACAATAACAACCATAACAACAACAACAACAACCGAAACAACAACATCGGAAAAAAACAAAATAAAAAAAATTAATAAAAAACTGAAAGAAAAACACAAATAAAAATAATAAACACAAACAAACAAACAAAAACAACGCATTCTTTTTGCAAAACTACTTCCAAAAAAAATATTTCAAAGCCATTTCACGTTTCATCGGTTATCAGATCACAAAGTTAACTGTTTTGTTTTATCTGTTGATCACTGCAAACATTTTCTAAAGGTTTTTTCTGTTGATTACTTTTAAAAAATATTTTTCGCTTTGCGTTTTTTTAATTTATTCTTTTTTTTTTCAGTAGTTTTTTTGCATTTCAATTTTTTGTTGAGAATGATTTTTTGTTACACCCTTTCAATTTTTCACTCTTTTTTTTGACAGTGCTGATATAAGCTTCAAGTTCACCCCGAAGTCATGCCATGCTGAATTTCATTTTATAATAAAATAAAATTATTTTTTTGTTTAAATACTAAAATCTTCAGTCATTTTTGGCAAAAGACTCTTGAAACACAAAACAAAATTATGTTTTTAAACTTTGCAGAGGTCAATGAGACTTAACCTTTCCATGTATTATATAAGTTTCGTTTTATTTTCATTTTTTTAAACGTTTTTATCATAACTTTGAATTTTTCAAAAATCTTCTGATGAAAGTTTTTCAAAATTATTATTTTGTTTGACTTTTATCCACATATTTTTTTTGTTTTTTACTGTTTAATCCTGTTTATTTTTGTAGTTCACTGATTTTCAACCAAAAAAACTATTCTACATGAGAAAGTTGAGTTTAAAAACAATGACAAAAGGTTTGATGGCAATAACCAAAATAATTCAACAAAAGACTGATTCTACGAAATGTCAGTTTTTTTATTCAATCTTTTGATTGGTTTTCAAAAGAAATTTAAATTTTTTGTATTTTTGAAAAAGAAAAACCTTAAAATAAACAACTTTTGTTTATTAAAAAAACAATTTCAACGTTTTTTTAATCAATTTTGAGAAAAATAGTTGAACTGAAACAACCGAATGATCTTTTCCAATATTTCTTTTTAAGTTTTGAAATTATCAAAAAAGAAAAAATGATTTTTGAATCGGAATAGAAAAACAATTGTTCATACATCCGCACTCGCTAAAAAAACTTTTTTTTTTAGGTAATTGAAACAGTTTTTGAGCTCATTTTAGAATATATTTTTAATAAAAAAATATGATGTGAAAAATAGAGTAGAAATTGAAAAAGTCAAAAAAAATACAAAAAAATGAAAATTAAGGAAAAAAAAAGTAACAAACAAGAAACACAAATTAAAACAAAAAAATAGATGAGTGGTAATTTTAGAATGAAAAATTAGTTACAAAACAAAATTTAAAAATAAAAGTTCAAAAGTTAGAAAAAATGAATAAAAATAGCAAAAAAATTGAATTAGAAATGGGAAAAAAAAGTTTGGAAAAAAAAGAAACTTAGGATGAACTATGAATACAGAACAGAAAAAAACAAAAACATTGAAAAATTGAACAAAAAAAAGATAAATGAAAAAAAAAATTTGAGGTGGAAACGTGAAATAAAAACTGGTGAAAAAATATTAAAAGACCATAGTGATATTGAAGAAAACAAAAAATAGCGTAAAATCCCAAATAAAAAAATAGAAAAAAATAGAAAAAAGATAAACAAAACTGTTGTTGTAAAAAAATTAGTGTAAGCTTGAAAAAAACTGGCATGGCAATTTGAAAAAAATGTAAAATAAACAAATAATCATGAAAAAAATAAAAAAATAAACGGTGTAAAAAATAAAAAATAAACGGTGGAATAAATTAATGAAAAAA
>OX387258.1:5643193-5670693 GCA_947562095.1 Branchellion lobata | reverse complement strand
CTATTCATCCATCCATCCATCCATCCATCCATCCATCCATCCATCCATCCATCCATCCATCCATCCATCCATCCATCCATCCATCCATCCATCCATCCATCCATCCATCCATCCATCTATCCATCCCTCCATCTATTCATCCATCCATCCATCCATCCATCCATCCATCCATCCATCCATCCATCCATCCATCCATCCATCCATCCATCCATCCATCCATCCATCCATCCATCCATCCATCCATCCATCCATCCATCCATCCATCCATCCATCCATCCATCCATCCATCCATCCATCCATCCATCCATCCATCCATCCATCCATCCATCCATCCATCCATCCATCCATCCATCCATCCATCCATCCATCCATCCATCCATCCATCCATCTGTCCATTTATTTCCTCATTCAACCATAAGCAGAATGTCATTGTAACTTTATACTTGCCATTGTCTGCATGCCACTCCATATTTCTCTCTTTGTCTCTTTCTTTGTCTTTCTTCATCTCTTTCTATGTCTCTTTCTTTGTCTTTCTTCATCTCTTTCTATGTCTCTTTCTTTGTCTTTTTTCATCTCTTTCTATGTCTCTTTCTTTGTCTTTCTTCATCTCTTTCTATGTCTCTTTCTTTGATTCTCCCTTCTTGTCTTCCTATTTGTCTCTCTTTTCGTCTTCCTATTTGTCTTTCTCTTTGTTTCTCTTTGTCTTTCTCTTTCTCTTTTTTTGTTTTCCTATTTGTCTTTCTATTTTTCTTTCTGTTTGTTTTTTTTTTCCTTTTTTTTCAGTTTTTCATCTGATTTTTTTCCTTTTTTTCTTATTTTGTTTTTTTTTTCATTTGTTCTTACACTTTCTTCTCCGTTTATTTTTCTCTTTGTTACCAAAATTCCTCTTTTGTATTTTTTCCGCAATTTTTAATTAATCTTTTGTCGTTTTATTTTTTTCTTTATTTTCATTTTTTTAATTTTGTTTTTTTTTTCAGTTTTTTCATGCCGTTTTCCAAGAATTCATTACTTTTTTTGGTATTTCATTATTTTTTATTTCTTTGCTGATTATCTCTTTATTAAATTCTCTATTGAAGCATGTCTCTAATAACAAAAAAAAATCAAAACCAAATCTATTTTCTCTTTTTTTTCCGGAAAAAAATTCATGATTGTTTTGTATTGAAGTTTTTCTAGACTATTTTTTCAACAACTCATATTACTAAAAATTTTTTTTTGTTATTTCAAAACTAAGTTTAATTTTCAATATATCCGTTTTTATTCATTTTCACAAAATTCCACTTTTTTCTTTTCTTAGCTTCAGTTTTTTTCATTTTTTCGTCATTTTTTTCTGCCTTTTTTTATAGTCCAAAAAATTAAGAATCAATATATATTTAAAAAAAACCAGAATCACGTCTTTTTGCATCCATAACGTAGACAAACCAGTTTTCTTGACACTGCATGAATGATAGAATATAATTAAATTTTTCGAATAATCATTACAAAATCGCATAAATCTTCTCATCATAGTTTTTTTAATAATTTTTTTAGTTGTTTTTAATAGTTTTTTTTTTTTCGTTTTTCTTGATTCCATTTTCACGTTTTTTGTTTTAAAAAGAGTTGTTTTGCAATAGAAAAATCTTTGGGTGTTATTGTTTTTTTTTTTAATTTTCTAATTATTTTTTTCAGACCGCCAAAATGAGTTTTGTTTCTTTGGTCAGCCGGCTTGGTTGTGGGTGCAAAGTTAATGACGTATGGGTGTTTTTCCATCATCAATGCAAAATTCAAAACTTCAGATGGTGAAAAACAATTGAATTTTTTTTTAAATTTCAGACGGTAAAAAAAATCTTAATTGAAAAAAAATTCAAATATTGGAAAAAAAACAAAAATCATTTTTCGAGCTTCAACTTGGATTTAAAAAAAACAAAAAACTGGAAAAAAAACTTTATTGAAGTAAAAACTATTAGTAATGAAACTTAAAAAAAAAAAAAAAAAAACAAACTATTGAAATTCAAAAAATATATAAAAACAAAAAAAATAGAGTGACCTTTTTAACGAATTGATTTTAAACTGTAGAAAGTGTCTCGTTTAGTGGAGTTATCAAGGCCACAATCGCTTGCAAGGCCACAATCGCTTCGTCTGCGGAGGGGATCCAAGTCTTGTCATGAATCATCCGTGAAAATTATCTGGAATTTTTTTATATTTTTATATTTTTTATATTTTTTCATTTTTTAATGTTTTTTTTATTATTCAAAAACTTAGTTAGAATTTTTTCTCATTTAAAAAAATATTTTTTAAATTATTTTGTTCAATTAACTTACTCAGAAAACCTTTTTTTTTATAAATGTCGTGTAAAATTATTCAAAAACATTATTTTAACTTTCAAATAATAAAAAAAATAATAGAATTTTTTTTTTCAAAACTTTTTAAATCAGTTAATTTGGATGACTTTCATTCAAAAAAACTCAAAAAATGATTTTTGAAAAATGAGAAAACCAAAAAAGAAAAAGATTTTTTATTATACAATATAAAACCCCAAAGGAAGGTGAGGTCTTCAAAAAAAAAAAAAACTTCTTTCAAAATAGTTTTTA
This sequence comes from Branchellion lobata, assembly GCA_947562095.1. NCBI lineage: Eukaryota > Metazoa > Annelida > Clitellata > Hirudinida > Piscicolidae > Branchellion > Branchellion lobata. The sequence goes on along the minus strand of OX387258.1, from coordinate 5,668,126 downwards.
TCATGAAATAAAAAAAAAAATAAAAAAAAGAATGCACTGGATTTTTTAAATTATATAATCATGTTTTATGAATTTTTTATACACGTTTGAATTTTTTAATTATTTCAAAAGGATTTTTTACTTTCGTTGTTTTTTTGAAAATTTGTTATTTTCAACAAAACCAACCTAGCCATGGTCATTATACACTGAAAATCATCCACAAAAACCTCAAAAAAATGTTCTACCCACTTATCCATCTAGCCACAAACAAAAATGTACTCAGTTTGAAGAAACCCTGACTTTTTTGTTCACCACAAACCACCAAAAAGAAAACATTCTATAAAACCTTTTTCAGAAATTATATTTTTAAAATTCACGAACTAACTTCACAGAAAATGTATGTTTTTCAAAAAAAATTAAACTAAAAAACCACAAACAAAACCATCGATCAACAATTTTATCCCAATAAAGAACTCAAATCTAAAAACTGAACCAAACAAAAGAATGTGGAACTACCCACTAACAAGCCCAAACAACCAACAATCCAAACAACCACCAACCCAAACAACCACCAACCCAAACACCACCAACCCAAACAACCAACAATCCAAACAACCAACAATCCAAACAACCAACAATCCAAACAACCAACAATCCAAACACCACCAACCCAAACAACCACCAACCCAAACAACCACCAATCCAAACACCACCAATCCAAACACCACCACCCAAACACCACCACCCAAACAACACCAACCCAAACACCACCAACCCAAACAATCCAAACAACTACCCACAACCAAATTACCACTGAACCATCCACAAACCACCACCAAACCACCATCAAGCCACCATAAAACCACCACCAAGTCATCACAAATTCCCCAAAACCACCAAAAACCCTCAACATCCCACCACAAACCACCAACATCTCACCAGCATTCCCCCACACCAGCCATCCCACCATGCACCACCACACAGGCTACTTTTTATCGATGGAGAATGAGACTCAGAAGCACTACCTGATGGATGGCGCTTCAGTCACTCTCGAATGCTCCTTCCACGCCTCTAACTATAACTTCTTCAACTCCCCCGTCGTGTGGACCAAGCAACAGATAGGCGAAGAAGTTCTCATTACTCACGCAGGTAACATTAACGAACCGTTCGTCGATGCCAACAGGTGAGTGGTCATGGTCGAAGGTCTTGGACGGACTTTTGGTTTAGGGCTTAGAATTTTGGAATTTTGGTTCGAGCTTGTGTTTGAAAGACTGGCTTGTGGTGAGTTGAAGATTTTTTGGTTTGGGTTGATGGTTTAAAAAGTTGTCTTTAGTGAACTAGTGAAAAGTTTGAAATTAGAAGATTTAAGGGTTTAGCTGGGCCTTTGGTTCGGGTGCATACTGGGTTGGGATGGGTTTGAAGATTATTTGAATTTTGAGTTTGAGTGTAACACAAATTGGGGATTTGGGGCGGGTTTGGGGGGCTCTGGGGGTTTTGGAAGGGGGGGGGGGTTTGGGGGGTTTGGGGGGGTTTGGGGGTTTGGGGGTTTGGGGGTTTGGGGGGTTTGGGGGGTTTGGGGGGTTTGGGGGGTTTGGAAGATTTGGGGGTCGGTCTGAGTGTCTAGTTCAAAATGTGTTTTGTCCAAGTTAGTTTGGTAAAAACTTTAAGAGTGGAAGGTTGGAAATGTGAGGTTGAGGTATGAGGCTGAGGTATGAGGTTGAGGTATGAGGTTGAGGTATGAGGTTGAGGTATGAGGTTGAGGTACAACTATGAAACAGAATGAACTTCCAGAGGATAAATTTCCAGCATTTTTATAGACTTGATTCGTTAAAAACTATACTGCAAATGATTTAAAGATATGAGCAATTGAAAGTTCAAAGGTCAGGATGCTTGAGGTGTTGGAAATATGGTGGAGGTTGTTCGGGGGAGTTCATGTGTTGTGGAAGGATGTGGACTAGGTTTGTGTGGTTTGTGAGAGAAGAGTTAAAAGAGAAGAAAAGTCGAAAGAAATGGTTGAAGAACATATTGGCTTTGGGGATTTGGGAAAGAAAAAAAAATAGGAAAAAACGTCTCGAAAAAAAAGATTTGGAAGAAAAAGATTCGATAAAAAATGATTTTTTTTAAATATTTGAAAAAAAAAATTAGAAAAAAATTTAAAAAAATGTATACGAGAAGAAATAGACAAAAAGGTGATCGTTTCGTAAAAGTAGATCTTTGTTTGCGTGTGTTTGTGTATGTGTGCGTGTGGATGTATGTGTGCGTGTGGATGTATGTGTGTGTGTGTGTGTGTGTGTGTGTGTGTGTGTGTGTGTGTGTGTGTGTGTGTGTGTGTGTGTGTGTGTGTGTGTGTGTGTGTGTGTGTGTGTGTGTGTGTGTGTGTGTGTGTGTGTGTGTGTGTGTGTGTGTGTGTGTGTGTGTGTGTGTGTGTGTGTGTGTGTGTGTGTGTGTGTGTGTGTGTGTGTGTGTGTGTGTGTGTGTGTGTGTGTGTGTGTGTGTGTGTGTGTGTGTGTGTGTGTGTGTGTGTGTGTGTGTGTGTGTGTGTGTGTGTGTGTGTGTGTGTGTGTGTGTGTGTGTGTGTGTGTGTGTGTGTGTGTGTGTGTGTGTGTGTGTGTGTGTGTGTGTGTGTGTGTGTGTGTGTGTGTGTGTGTGTGTGTGCATGTGGATGTATGTGTGCGTGTGGATGTATGTGTGTGCGTGTGGATGTATGTGTGTGTGTGTGTGTGTGTGTGTGTGTGTGTGTGTGTGTGTGTGTGTGTGTGTGTGTGTGTGTGTGTGTGTGTGTGTGTGTGTGTGTGTGGGTGTGTGTGTGTGTGTGTGTGTGTGTGTATGTGTGTGTGTGTGTGTGTGTGTGTGTGTGTGTGTGTGTGTGTGTGTGTGTGTGTGTGTGTGTGTGTGTGTGTGTGTGTGTGTGTGTGTGTGTGTGTGTGTGTGTGTGTGTGTGTGTGTGTGTGTGTGTGTGTGTGTGTGTGTTTGTGTGTGTGTGTGTGTGTGTGTGTGTGGATGTATGTGTGTGTAGATGTCTTTAAGTGTGTTTGGTTTTTCTTTGTTTTTTTGTGCCTTTACTTTTTTTGTATCCGGTAATGTGTGTATCTGTGGTGCACGTTTCTAAGTGAATTTTTATTGGTATTTGTATGTGTATGTACATGTTTTTAGGTTCCCATGGGTGTCTGCATGTGTCTGTATCTTTGTGTGTTTGGATGTTTGGATTTGTATAGTTATGTGTGTGTGTGTATGTTTGTATGCTTGTATCCAAAGGGGTGTTTGTTTGTTCATATGGGTGTCTTTATAAGCGTATGCCTGTGTATGTGGATGTCTGTATGTGTTCATGTTTGTGTGTTCTTTATGGGTGTTTGTATGTATGTGATGTTTGTATGTGTATATGTCGGTACACGTGTTTGTTTGTATGTGTGTATGTCGGTACACGTGTTTGTTTGTATGTGTGTATGTCGGTACACGTGTTTGTTTGTATGTGTGTATGTCGGTACACGTGTTTGTTTGTATGCGTGTATGTCGGTACACGTGGTTGTTTGTATGTGTGTATGTCTGTACACGTGGTTGTTTGTATGTGTGTATGTCTGTGTGTGTATGCTCATGTGTTTGCGTCAAATCCAAATTGGCCACTCGCCTTCAAATTCTTGAAGATAGAAGGCGTCATAAAACAGCTCTTGCAACATCTTGGCTTTGTAGTAATTGTCTGTTGTCTAATGATTCTTTTTTTATAGTTTTTTTTGTTTAGCCAAATAAAAATAGTTCTTGTTTTTTAAGAAAAATTGTTGTTTTTTTTATTATTTTTAAAAGTTATTTTTCCTTTTTTTGAATGCTGTTTTTTTATGAATTTTTAAGTTTTGATGAAAAAAAAACTCGATTCGTTTTGTAGAATTAAGATTTTTATTTTGGTTTACTTAAATTTTTTTTTCATCTTGGCAAAACTCATTTCAAGTTCATAAATCGTTTTTGCAATAATTTTTCGAGGTCATTTTTTTCAAAACGCTTAATTATTTTTTGGGATCGTTTTGCAGTCATTTAAAAAAAAAGAAGGTTTTTTGTGTTTGAAAAAAAACGATAGTTTTAAAAGGTTCTTTTCATTTATTCAAAAAATATTTAAATAATTTTTTTTCAATTAAAATATTATTTTTTTCTAGTTTTTCATAATTCAATTTAAATTGAATTTTCCATTAACATTTTTGGTTAAAAAAACAACTTTTTGAATACGATACAATACAATAAAGTAAAATACAATACAAAACAATACAATACAGTAATATACAAAACAATACAATACAATAAAATAAAATACAATAAAATAAAATAAAATAAAATAAAATAAAATAAAATAAAATAAAATATAATATAATACAATACAATACAATTCAGTACAATACAATACAATTCAATTAAATATAATACAAAACAAAACAATACAACACAATACAATACAATACAATACAATACAATACAATACAATACAATACATAGCAATACAATAAAATAAAATACAATACAGTACAATAAAAAACAATACAATACAATAAAATACAATACAATACAGTCAATACAATATATTACAATACAGATACAAATATTATTATAGTGGCATCAACCCCAAGTTTCGAGGCTAAAGTTTCAGTCTTAAAAAAAATTCCGTTTTTTCTACTGAAGTTTTTCTCTTTTTTTTCTTTTTTTTCACTCTCATGTAATTACTGTTTATTGTTTTTATATCATTTTGTTTTTCCAAATATTTTTTATCAGTTTATTTATGTATTAATTTTTTTTTTCATACTTTTTTCTTTTTTTATTGTTTTTTTTTGTATTTTTTCATCGTTGTTTTGGCTCAATATTTTGTTTATAAATATTTTTGTATTTCTAACATTTTTTGATCTGTTTCTCAATATTGTAGATATTTTTTTACTATTTTCACATATTTTTTTTATTTTTTATTTTTTAATAGTTTTATTTTTTATTTTTTAATAGTTTTATTTTTTTATTTTTTCTAACAACCTGGTTGTTGCGTTGGTTTTATAGCATCTTTGCAGGAGCTTTGAGAAGCTTTTCATTAAATTCTTCTCCCATCCACGAATCGCCATTTAGAGGCCTTATGTCTTTGTTAACACACACATGCACACACACACACACACACACACACACACACACACACACACACACACACACACACACACACACACACACACACACACACACACACACACACACACACACACACACACACACACACACACACACACACACACACACACACACACACACACACAAACACACACACACACACACACACACAAACACAAAAACACACACACAAACACGCACACGCACACAAACACACACACACAGCAGGTTTGAAGTCTCTTATAGCGACCACGGCCCCAGGCACCACGTAGAACTCTCAATCCTTGGTGGGTCAAACGTCGTCCATCCATCCATCTCTCTCCATCCCTTTGACGTTCATCCATCCTTCTTTATCCATTTATTAATCCATCTATCTTTTCACATCTGTTTATTAATCCATCCATTTTTCTCCATCCATTTATTCATCCAATTATCTTCTTCCATCCATCCGTCTATTATCCATCAATACCTCTATCAATTCATCTATTCAGCCATCACTTCCCCTATCTATCCATCCGTCTTCATTGATCCATTTCACCTCATTTTTATTACTCTTCTAGTTATCTATATATCTTTTTCTATCCATCCATCTTCATCCATATCTTTTCGTAATCCTTTTTCAAACACATTTTTTTCCTTCTTTGTGCATTTGAAAAATATTTCCACCATTAACTTTTGTTTTTTTTCACTAAATTTTCATACATTCCATCTTATCTCTCAAACATCTTTCCCATCCCACCTTCCATCCATCCATTCCCTCTCCCCTTCTATCCATCCATTCATCCATCCATCCATTCATCCATTCCATCCATCCATTCCCTCTCCCCTTCCATCCATCTATTCCACCCTTTCTTTCATTCATCCATTTCATCCCACTTTCCATCTATCTATTTCATTCCTTCGTCTATCCATGCATTCCATTCTTTCTTCTATCCATCCATTTCATTCCTTCTTCTATCCATCTATTCCATCCTACCTTACATCCATTCATTGCATCCCACCCTCCATCCATCCATTCCACCACACCCTTCTCACCCATATATCTACACTATCCTGACATCACATCCACGCCGCACTTAAATCACAAATTTTTTTTCATTCAATTCAATCTAATCAAAAAATTTGTATAGCGCCGATTGCTCAAAACATCATTTTTTATCCTCTAATCACAACACCTCTACTCCACCTTCACATCTTTCTACTACACCACCCACCTCTTCCAAACTCCTTCAACCCCCTCCTCCTCCCCTCCTTTGGTTTTTTCTTTCCCCACCTCCCCTACCCTGCTTTCCTTCTCCCTTTTCAACCCTCCCCTCTTGCCATAACCCCTAAAATTCCACTTGAAATTCCAAAACATCTTTGTTTTCCATTTTCATCGAACCATTTATCACACACCACGCCATCATTCAGGCTGTCTTTAAACTTTCTAATCAACTCTGATTGCCTCGCTTTTAAAACATTCAACGAATTTTAGCGGTTTCCCAACCGTTAATTTGAAAATATATTTGAATTTTTTTCTAAAATCCATGCTTATTCATAAATATTTTAGCTTTATTTTTTTAATTTATCAAATATTTTCCAGATTTATTAAAAATAATTCATTAAAGTTTTCTTTATTTGAAAAAAAAGCCCAAATTGAAAGATTTTTGAACTATTTAAAAAAAATCCGATGTTTTTTTTTTAATTCTAACAGTTGAAGTGGAAAGAGATCAATAATTATTGAAATTTTATGGTTAATAAAAAAATTTTAAACAAAGATTTACTTCTAAATTCTCTCACAATTCACTCAAGGTTTATTAAATTTGATTATTGGCTTTAAAATGAAATTTTTTGGCTTTAAAATGAAATTTTCTGGCTTTAAAATTGAATTTCTTGGTTTTAAAAGTGAATTTCTTGTTTTTAAAAATGAATTTCTTAGTTTTAAAAGTGAATTTCTTGGTTTTAAAAAGGAATTTCTTGGTTTTAAAAGTGGATTTCTGTTTTTAAAAGTGGATTTCTGGTTTCAAAGGTTGATTCAGTGTTTATGAGTTATGATGATTAAACAATCATTTGATATTTTTGAATCAAAAAACTTCACACTCATGAAAAAACTCCGTTTTTTTGTTTTTTTCGTTTTGTTTTTTTTTTATTATTTTTTTTTGTCTGATTAAGTTTAGTTCATGTTCAGGCAGTAGTTTTGAAAACTTTTTACACCACAAATGTAGATTTTTTTATATTTTGTAAGAAAAAAAAATTATTGATATTTTGTAAACTCTCCTAAATCCGACCTGGAAATTTGGTTTCAATGTTATAGCAATGATAAGTGAAAAAAAAAACAACCAACGAAAGTTAATTTTTAGTTTGTTAAAAAAATAGTTTTGAATGTAAGAAAAAAACTTTATTCATTTTTAAACTGTTTTTCATGGAGTTTTGTTTGAAAAACGTTCGAAAGTCATGCTTATTATGCTTGAAATACATAATACCTCGGATGAAAAAATAAATAAGAAAAAAAAAAAAAAAAAAAAAAAATGGAGTTGATTTCATAAAAATAAAAAAAACAATAGTGGAACAGTAAGTTCCAAAAAAATGATATGAGAAGAGAAAGATGAAAAAATTGAGCTGTTTGCTTTATTTGCACGAAGGCGATGATGATGATGATGATGATGATGATGATGATGATGATGATGATGATGATGATGATGATGATGATGATGATGATGATGATGATGATGATGATGATGATGATGATGATGATGATGATGATGATGATGATGATGATGATGATGATGATGATGATGATGATGATGATGATGATGATGATGATGATGATGATGATGATGATGATGATGATGATGATGATGATGATGATGATGATGATGATGATGATGATGATGATGATGATGATGATGATGATGATGATGATGATGATGATGATGATGATGATGATGATGATGATGATGATGATGATGATGATGATGATGATGATGATGATGATGATGATGATGATGATGATGATGATGATGATGATGATGATGATGATGATGATGATGATGATGATGATGATGATGATGATGATGATGATGATGATGATGATGATGATGATGATGATGATGATGATGATGATGATGATGATGATGATGATGATGATGATGATGATGATGATGATGATGATGATGATGATGATGATGATGATGATGATGATGATGATGATGATGATGATGATGATGATGATGATGATGATGATGATGATGATGATGATGATGATGATGATGATGATGATGATGATGATGATGATGATGATGATGATGATGATGATGATGATGATGATGATGATGATGATGATGATGATGATGATGATGATGATGATGATGATGATGATGATGATGATGATGATGATGATGATGATGATGATGATGATGATGATGATGATGATGATGATGATGATGATGATGATGATGATGATGATGATGATGATGATGATGATGATGATGATGATGATGATGATGATGATGATGATGATGATGATGATGATGATGATGATGATGATGATGATGATGATGATGATGATGATGATGATGATGATGATGATGATGATGATGATGATGATGATGATGATGATGATGATGATGATGATGATGATGATGATGATGATGATGATGATGATGATGATGATGATGATGATGATGATGATGATGATGATGATGATGATGATGATGATGATGATGATGATGATGATGATGATGATGATGATGATGATGATGATGATGATGATGATGATGATGATGATGATGATGATGATGATGATGATGATGATGATGATGATGATGATGATGATGATGATGATGATGATGATGATGATGATGATGATGATGATGATGATGATGATGATGATGATGATGATGATGATGATGATGATGATGATGATGATGATGATGATGATGATGATGATGATGATGATGATGATGATGATGATGATGATGATGATGATGATGATGATGATGATGATGATGATGATGATGATGATGATGATGATGATGATGATGATGATGATGATGAATTCCTTGCTGCTCGCTAATAAATATTTGACTCAGATGCGGGGTGATTGCCATAAAGCAAGAATAAATTTGAAATGATGCCACTTCGTCGTAATGACGTCATCAGCTTTTTAATCGCTTCACTTAAATATTTTAAGTTTCAAGGCTGTTGGGGAAGTGATTAGTGACTTTGAGTTTTTTTTGAGATTCAGTGAAATTTTTTATTTTTTAATTTTGTGGTTAGTTTTTCATGGAAAAACCTTGTTTACCTTACATTTTTTTCAACAAAAAAATAATAAAATTTTGACTCACTACCATGTTATTCCACCACCCCTCCTACTCCACCACTAAAAGTTTTTTCACCAGACCAACCCAACTGACGAACCTTCTTTCCATACAACCATTATTGAATTTTTTTCACAACTGTTACAACCACGCCACTAACGTCAATCCTTGTTTCCTTTTTGACGTCATCAATCTTCTTATTTTTATTTCAATTTGTTTTTTTATTTATTATTCTTTTCCACTACCACAATATTTTCTTTCTTTTTATCACCCACAACCACACCATCACACCAACAATCACTATATTCCACCCACAATCACTACTATTCAAGCATCCTTTTCCCCCTGCCGATCACTTCCTCTCCAAATCCCCCCACTCCCCCCCCCCCCTCCAACTAGCCCACATTTTTTCCAATTTGTCTCTTTCTTATCGCCTCTTCAGTCACTTCACTCCACTCCACCCCTACCCCCACCCCACTCCACCCCCACCCCCACTCCACTCCACCCCCACCCCCACTCCACTCTCACTTCAACACCACCCCCATCCTTCATCCCTCCTCCCAACCCCGCCCTATCTCCACTCCACCCCCACCCAACCCTCACCCCACCCCATCCCCACAGACGTCACGCCACTCGACAGCGGCAACTACACGTGCGAAGTTAGAGGCCCCAAATATGTCAAGTTGGCTCACGTGACTCACTACGTGTACGTCAAAGGTGCGTCCTGATAATTATCTTCTTTGATAACTTTAGATAATTTTGATAGCTCCTGATAATGATACTTTTGATAGATTCTGATAATGTTACTTTTGATAGCTCCTGATAATGATACTTTTGATATTCTTTGATAATGATACTTTTGATAGCTCCTGATAATGATACTTTTGATAGCTCCTGATAATGATACTTTTGATAGCTTTTGATAATGATATTTTCCGAGATGTGGTGCTTTTGATTATAATTTTCTGTGCTTTTGATTTTCTGGGTTTTTTTAATCATTCTTTGATTTTTTTTTTGTTTTGATTATGGTGATTTTTCTTAGTTCATTTTTCCTTTGTTGTTTTTATTTATATATATTTTTTTTTTCTTCTAAACACTCTCAAATCATATTTCATATTTCCTACTCATTATGTTTTTTTCATCTCATATGTTTATTTTGTTTTTTTTATTTTTTTTGTAACTTCATTTATTCATTTTTTTTCATTTGCCATTTTTCTGGTTGTTCATTAAACACCCATTTCAAAAAAACCTTTTTCTCGACAGAGTTTTTTTTTATTTTGGATTCCTTTTCTCAAAAAAAAAACGATTTTTACTTTGCAATTCAATTTTTTTTTCGTTTTTTTTTCCTCGTTTCTTAACTTTTGTGGCAAAAATCAATCCAGCTCAAACCATCGATCACTCAAACAAACGCTTTTTGAAAGCCAAAAAAATTTCTTTTTTTCTTTTTTTTGAATTTCGCTATTTTATTTTCATTTATTTTCTTTTTTTTATTTGCTTTAATTTTTTTCAGTTTTTTTCAATAATTCTCAAACAAAATCTTAGTTTTTCATTTCAAAAAAATATTTTTTCCAATTAAAATTTATTATAAACCGTTTCATTTGCTTTTCTCACTTCATCACTCCCTTTTTTTCCAGTTATGCTACAATTTTGGCAGAAAAACCTTTTTTTTATCAATAATATTCATTTTTTGAAATAAAAATTATTTTTCGATGAAAAACTTAATTTTTTTCGATGAAAAACTTAATTTTTTTCGATGAAAAAATTTTTTTTTAATGATACAAAATTTTCAGTAATAAGGGCTTTTACCTTTGTTTAATCTTTCTCAATCGAACGCAAGTGAATTAAGCGATCAATCAGGAGGTCATTAAATCAGCCAAAAAAGCCACTAAAATCAGATATTTCCTTCTCAGCTTCTGTCTTCATCCATCAACATCACAATCATCCCATCCACTCACCTTTCCATCCATTTGTCATTCATTCTATCGTCCATCCTCCTCTTCACTTTTATTCTTAGCTTTCCACTCTTTCAACTATAGTTCTCAGACTTATTCATTTTTTTCATCTACTCATCTCTACCCCCACCAATCTTCCATCCATCTCTATCTTCTTCCACCTACCTAACCTCTCATTTATCTCCATCTTCTTCCACCCACCTAACCTTCCATCCTTCCAGCCTTCGTTTCCACCCATCCATCACACCGCTCCTTTCTGCATCCATCAACTCCACCATCAGTCCACCATCAATCCATTATTCATTCTTCCATCCATTGAAATCTACGCATCCATCCATCAATCCCGCATCCACTCTCCCATCCATTGAAATCTATTTTTCCATCCATTGAAAACTACTCTCCCATCCATCAATCCCATCTCTTCATCCATCCATCTTCTTTACCGCCTATCCCTCTCAATCACTACTCACTTTCCCTCCATTAAGTCCTCTTTACCAAATTTGAGACAATTAATCGAAACTAATTTTTTTTTAAATTGAACAAAAAAATTTTCGAAATCAATTTATTTTTTCATTCAAAAGTTTTGAAAAAAAAATATTTCAACTTTTAAGTTTTTAGCTCATTTAAAAAAAAATTTTTTTAATTTTTTTTTTCAAATTTTAAATAACCAAAGCCACTCACAAGTCATCCTATACACTATTATACGTCTACTTCAGCGTTTATTCGTCTACCAAAACCCTCTTTCAACTCTATTTCATCCAATTTACCCAAATGAAACTTTTCCAAGAACACAACTCCCAATGAGAAATACCCAACCCATCCAAATGAAACTCACCCAAAAACAAAACTCTTAATTAATACACCCAACCCACCTAACTGAAGCTCACTGAACAATACGTGACCCAACAAAACTATCAAAATAATACACAAGCAATACCCAAATAATACCCAAAATACAACATCCAAACAATACCCAAGAGATAACGCACAGTCAAACGATGTTCAAACAATAGCCACCCAAAATACCCAAATAATAAAAACCAAAAAAAATAAAAATAATAAAAACCAAAAAAATAACCAACTAATGAAAACATAGAAACACACCAAATAAAGACCAAGCAAAAAAAAACAAAAACAAAAATTTCAATCAAACCAACTTTTACCCACCCAACAACCCTCCCCCCCCCCTCCCACCACAGCTCCCATCAAGGACCTGCTCATAGTGTACAACAAGCAACCGATAACCTCCTTCACCTCAGACAACACCAAGGCAGACGTGGTGGAAAAGACGCCCCTATCTCTCGAATGCATCGCCATCGGAGGCTATCCACCGCCGAGACTTGAGGTGCTGGTGGGGAAAAGAAATGTTTCCCATCTATTCCACACCCGCTCCACTGCGGTCCTTAGCAAGACTGTGGGTATGAGACTCATCACTTACACCACTCAACTGTGGAGTCATGCGCTTGAGTAGGTTGGGGTTGGGTTGTTGAAGGTTGGATTGTTGTGGGTTGGGTTGTTGGGGTTAGGTTGTTGGGGGTTGGATTGCTTTTGGAGATTGGGTTGGTCAAGTTTGGGTTGGGCTGGGTTGGTTGAGTGGGTGGGTGGGGGTTGGTTAGGTTGAGGTTGGGTTGATTTTGGAGGTTGGGTTGATTTAGGAGGTTGGTTGGTCAGGTTTGGGTTGAGTTGGGCTGGTTGAGTGGGTGGGTGGGGGTTGGTTAGGTTGAGGTTGGGTTGATTTTGGAGGTTGGGTTGATTTAGGAGGTTGGTTGGTCAGGTTTGGGTTGAGTTGGTCAGGTTGGGGTTGGGTTAGTTGGGTGAAAGTTGGGTTTTAAGATGATTGAGTGGTTTTCAAAGATTTTAATTTTCTAAAGAGTTAAATTCTTTTTGAGGGTTGAGTTTTGTTCGGGGCTGAAAATAATTGGAACAAGAGGCTAGAAGTTGGTTTAGGTTGGTGTGGAAGTTGAGAATGTTCGGCCGGGAGTGAGGTTGGAGAAAGATAAGACGCACGAGATGGGTTGGGTGCATGGGTTGGAGAAATAGGAAAGATGGGATGGAAAACTGGAGGGATGGGATGGAGGGATAAGATGGAGGGATTGGATGGAGGGATTGGATGGAGGGATAAGATGGAAGGATTGGTTGAAGGGATGTGATGGAGGGATAAGATGGAGGGATTGGATGGAGGAATGGGATGAAGGGATGGAGGGATGGGATGGATGGATAAAATAGAGAGATTTGATGGAGGAATGGGATGGAAGGATGGAGGAATGGGATGAAGGGATGGAGGGATTTAAGGATGGAGAGATGGGCTGGAAAGATGGAGAGATGGAGGGATGGGATGGAAGGATGGGATAGAGGGATGGGATGGAGGGATGGGATGGAAGGATGGGATAGAGGGATGGGATGGAAGGATGGGATGGAAGGATGGGATGGAAGGATGGGATGGAAGGATGGGATGGAAGAATGGATTGAAGGGATGGATTGAAGGGCTGCATTGAGAAGTAACTTTGAGTTGAGGGGTTGTACAAAAGCTAAATGTAAGCTGAGTGAAAAATAATGATGATTTTTATTTTTATTTCTGTTGTTTTGATCAGTGACAGTAACATACTAGTATTGTTAGTAAACCATTATTAGCGGCAGACTATTTTTATTAGCGGACTAATAAAAACAGTAGACTAGTATTATTAGTATAGTATCATTTATGGCAGTCTATTATTATGAGCGGACCAATGAAAATAGCAGACTAGTATTAGAAGCAGACTAATTTGCGTGAACACGGACGAATGATTTTGTTAGGATGTTAGGATGAAGATTAAATGAGTACACTGAATTTGTTTTTTCTAATAGTTTTTTTGTGTTGTTTTGTTTTTCTAATAGTTTTTTTAGTGTTGTTTTGTTTTTCGAATAATTTTTCTTTGTCTATTCCGCTTTTTTTCATTACGATAATTTAGAAGCAAGCTCAACCGTCAAAAAAAGATTATATAATGACCGCAGAAAAACCTATTCCGGCTTTTTTTTCTTACTATTATGCCACTCCCACTGTTGGTTTTTGTTCTTTTATGTTTGTTATAACTTCAGATTGAGAAAAAAACTAAAAATGAAATTATGTTTTTGTTTTGTTTTATTTTTATTTTATGCATTTTTCAGTTTTTTTGTATAGTTTTGAATATATTCAAAACTCTGCTTAATTTTTAAATAATGTCTCTATTCTTTTGTTGTGTTCAAATTTAGGTATGTTTTTTTTTATTTTCACAAAAAAAACAAATTGATTAAAAAAACTGACAAACAAAAAACGTTTTTTTCTATCTGTTATCACTCAAAAATACATTTTATCAACAAACTTACAAATGAAGTCAAATCTAAATTTTTTAAATTTTTTTTTATTTTTCAAAAAAATTGGAATTAAGAAAACATTTCACTTTCCATTGTTAATTCAAGTTTTTTTCCAAATTTTTTATAATTTTTTTCTATTTTCAGTGACAATTAAGGTTTCCAAAGCATCAGAAAAACTAGAATCCACATGTGTTCAAACAAAATTTTGTTTTTTTATTTTTTTACTTTATTTTTTATTTTTATTTTTATTGTTTTTTTGACTTTTTCCACTTTCTCAAATTGAAAAAATATATTTTCATGAATTTTTCAACAACTACTTGAAATATTTTTGCAGTCAAATTTTTTCAATAAAAAAATTTCAATACATTTTTAATTAAAAAATAAAAAATAAATTGAAAAAATTTCAAAACTTTTGAAACGGTTTTTTTTTCAATAATTTTTTTTTCATTTTTCTGATAGTTGTTTATCTTGTTTTTCTTGTTTTTTTCATTTTCACCTTTTAGAATTTTTTTTTCTTTATTTTATAACAAAATTAGATATATATATTTTTTTTCGTTTTTGTTGTTGTTGAGAATATATGATCTGATTCATCACCACATTAAATGTTTTTCTTACATTTAAAACTAGTTTTAAAAAAATTTTTTTTCTTTAAATTTTGAGCTTCAAAACCTCTGCATAAATTTTAATTTTTTCAGTTTTCTTTAACTCTTTATATAGTTTTTTTCTTGTTCGTTTTTCTTTTGTCCTCATTTTCATCACTAACAAAATCAATTCAAAATTTGCTTTTCAGACAAAACTAAAATTATTTTTTTCTTTTTCCAAAAATCTCATTTCCTAGCCATTCATTCAAAACCCTCGAATATTTTTTGTTTTGTTTGTCACATCTTTTACCAATTTGTTTTTTTTATTTAATTTTTTTGTTTAATTGTTTTTTGTTTTTGTTTTTACTTATTTATTTTTTTGTTTGTGTGAGTTTTTCCAACTTTTTTTTTGTTAATACGTTCGTGTGTGTTGGCTGTTTGGTGTTGTTTGCTCGGCTGCTTTGTGGAAATGTTTTCATTTTTGTGATGATTTGTATAAATACTTCATATATTCACATCTAATCAGGATGCAGCCATAAATAAACATACACAAATCCACATACACACACACACACACACACACACACACACACACACACACACACACACACACACACACACACACACACACACACACACACACACACACACACACACACACACACACACACACACACAAACACACACACACACACACACACACATTCAAACACACACAGCAGTATCCATGCAAGTACACATAACTAGATCCAACTTTATAACCCAACCACATAGAAAATTATACACACAACCATACAGATAACTAAGCATACAACCACGCAGACAACCACACACACAACTACACATAAAATCAAGCATATAACAACACAGACAACCACACATACAACCACGCAGACAACCTCACAGACAACCACACACACAACCATACATACAACCAAACAGACTTAGCAGGGATGATGATGGTTTGAGACTCAAATGTTCAGCAAACATCTTTTCCATGGCAACCGTTACTAGGTTCTTCAGACTCAACGTCTTATGTGAGTTTTGCTCTCTTTGATGTTTTGTTTTGTTTTGTATCGTTGTTTTTATTGTTTTGTTTGACTGTTTCTGTATTTTTATTTCATTGTTTTTTTCTGTTTCGATGTTTTGTTGTTGTTGTTGTTGTTGTTGTTCATTTGCTGTTCTAGTTTTCGCTTGATTTTTTTGTTTTTTGTCATTCCGTTGTTGGTGTGGGTTTTTGCCATTGTTACTTTGTTTTTTTTTTGTTTTGTTGAAATGTTTTTAATTCTAGAGTATTTTTATAGAAGGTCATGAATGTTGTTTACTCATTAAACTGCCAAAAATTCATTCTTAATCATTTATTTTTATAACATTGAAAAAAAAAAAAAAAATTTTCAACCAAAAATCATTTTTCAATTTTTAAATAGCTTTTTTTCATTTTTATTTTCGATATGCAAAATATGTTCCCAAAATTGCTTTCAACAAAGAATTTTCAATCTTTCATGCTGTCTAGAACACTCTATTCATTGGAACGTGTCTGAAATAAATTTATGTTCTATTTTTCAAGGTTCTTTTTTTATTTCTCAATTATGTTTTTTTATATATTTTTTTTAATTTTTTTATTTTTATATTTATTATTTTTGGTTATGTAATTTTTTAACATAAACTTTGCTTGTATTTTGAGTTTTTCTTTTCTTTTTTTTTTCTTTTTTTTTCAATTTTCTAAAAAATTTTGATTTTTATCTCATTTTGCATTTTCGAGTTTTTCAAATTGAGAGTTTTTAATCGTTATTTTGTATCTTATCGTCAATCATATTCTGAACTCGCCTGTGTGTGGACAATCGATCAGCAATTTTACGTTTAAAAAATTAAAAAAAAAGAAAAAAAATGTCTCGGCAAAAAAGTTTTTTTAAAAACCATTTTTTCATGCGAAAAATGGTTTTCTAAAAAATTATTTTTCAAATAAGAAAATATTTCTCTCAATGATCAAAGGCGAACTTTATTTTTATTTAAATGTGTCTTTCATGGATCGTATTTTAGTTTTGAATTTTTGAAAACTCAATTTAATCATTGAAGTATTTTTTTCAAAAAATCTTTTTTTTCAAATTTTCATTCATTATTTCAATTTCGACCCTTCAAATGCTGAGATGATAAACTGTTTTCACAGCGAAATAATCATTTCAGCATTTTGCAACGTCAAAGCTATTTAAGTTTTTTTATATTTAAAAAAAATATGTATTTATATATATCTTCATTTTGAATTTCCTAATTTTTTTTTTCAAATAATTTTTTCACAAGTTTTTTTCTCATAATTCGAAGTCCTCCAGTTTTTCTGCCTTGCACCTAAGCTCTCTTTCAATTTTGCGTTTTTCTTGATTTCATCTTGCAGTCCGATAGCTTCTTTCATTTACTCTATCAATATTTTTCTTTTTCATTCATTTTTTAGTTGCTCATATTTCCGATTCATTTATTAATTAATCAAATTATTATAATTGATTGGTTTTTATATTAATTAACTAGTTATAAAACTAACCAATTAAACTTAAAAAATTATTTGGTTAATCGGAAAACTAATTGATTAGTCAAAAAGTATTTCTATTAATTAGGAAAATAATTAACCGATTTGAAAAATAATAAACCAATTTGAAAGATAATTAACCGATTTGAAAAATAATAAACCGATTTGAAAAATAATTGACCGATTTGAAAAATAATTGACCGATTTGAAAAATAATAAACCGATTTGAAAAATAATTGACCGATTTGAAAATTGATTGACCGATTTGAAAATTGATTGGTTAACAAAAAAAGAACTGACCAATTAAAAAATTAATCAATTAATTAAGAAAGTGAATAATTAGGAAACTTGTTGATTAACCAGGGAATTAAATAATTAATTAGGAATTTGTTGATTATTCATAAAATTATTTAATTTTTTTAAAATTATTTTTAATTAATTTTTTACTTTCATTTATTTTTATTTTTCTTTTTATTTGTTTTTCACCACCCTCTTTTGTACTTCATTCAACTCCACCTCCACTCCATCCACACACCACCTCCACTCCATCCACACAACACCTCCACTCTATCCACACGCCACCTCCACTCCATCCACACACCACCTCCACCCCATCCACACTCCACCTCCACTCCATCCACACACCACCTCCACTCCATCCACACACCACCTCCACCCCATCCACACTCCACCTCCACTCCATCCACACAACACCTCCACTCCATCCACACACCACCTCCACTCCATCCACACACCACCTCCACTCCATCCACACTCCACCTCCACTCCATCCACACACCACCTCCACTCCATCCACACACCACCTCCACTCCATCCACACTCCACCTCCACTCCATCCACACACCACCTCCACTCCATTTACACACCACCTCTACTCCATCCACACACCACCTCCACTCCATCCACACACCACCTCCACTCCATCCACACACCACCTCCACTCCATCCACACACCACCTCCACTCCATCCACACACCACCTCCACTCCATCCACACACCACCTTCACTCCATCCACACACCACCTCCACTCCATCCACACACCACCTCTACTCCACCCACACACCACCTCCACTCCATCCACACACCACCTCCACTCCATCCACACACCACCTTCACTCCATCCACACACCACCTCCACCCCCTCGTACGAAGGAAATATACATCCTTCAACCTTAAAAAACACTTTGAAACCTACTCTCAAAACGTTTTTTTTTCTTTTTCTACAACTTCCCGCACAGATAAAGAAAACATAAATTTGAAAACTCACCAGTTTTTTTAATTTCATTTTTTTTTCTTTTTTTTCTTCATTATTTTCTATTCATGTTTTCTTTAATTAATTTTTTCATTTTTCGTCATGAGTTTTTCATTATCTTTTTTTTTTCATCATATTTTTCCAGTATTAATATAAATTAGTTTTTTTTTCATTTTTATTGCTTTTTCAAGCATTATTAGCAAAATCAGCAACAAAACTTTCAATAATTGAACTATTTAATTATCACCAATTCAAAGTAAAACAGTACCCAAACCATTTGCATTTCAAACAAAACTATTAAAAAAATAAACAAAAAAAACATAAAACAAAAACAGAGAAAAACAAACAAACAAAAGACAAAAAAAAAACAAAAGACAGAGAAAAAGCAAACAAACAAAAGACAGAGAAACAAAAAAAAAACAAAAAAAGTGAAATCTACTCATTGAAATGGGTACAAATTCTTGGCGGAAAAGGCTGGGATGATGAATGAGGCAAGGAGGATTGAGTGGGACTCTTCATAATTAATGTACTAACATAAGGATCTCCCAGAAAGATTTTTCCAGAACCATCCGTAACCTCACGCATTGAATGTTTTGCTCTGACTTTTTTTTCTTTTTTTCTAGTTTTTATTTTTCTTCGTTTTAGTTTTAGTTTTTTTTCGTTTTAGTTTTAGTTTTTCTTCGTTTTAGTTTTAGTTTTTCTTCTTTTTAGTTTTAGTTTTTCTTCGTTTTAGTTTTAGTTTTGTTTTGAATTTTTTATTTTTAGAGTTTTTACAAAATAAATATTTTTGATAAAACTTAAAGGTTTTTTAAATTCCTCACAAAATCTTCTTACAAAAATTTATAAATTTTTTAAAAGATTTTCTTACAAAATATTTTTTATTTATTTTTTATTTTTTTGTTTTTTTTTCAAACTTTCCAGATACTTTGTTTGCGAAAAGAATTTTCAAATTTCTTTTTTTGTTGGGACTATTTTCGTAGTTTTGTTTTTTAATAGTTTTGTAATTAGTTTTTTTCCGTTAATTTACATTTAGAGAGAATGTTCTCAAGTCAAACAATTGCATTTTTTGGCTTTTCAACCGTTTCTGAAGCGCTATATAAATTGTTTTTCAAATTCATTTACCATTAAATGGTTTTATATATCATTTTATTTTTATTTTTATTTTTACAATTTTTTTTATTTTTCAACAATTTTTCAACAATTTTTCAACAATTTTTCAACCCATTTTCAACATTTTTTTCACGCATCTTCAACATTTAAAAAAAACACACTTTCAACTTCTTCAACAAATCACAAAACTAAACTTTGCATTTTGGTTTTTTTAAAAACTCACAATAAAAAAATCATTTGTATTTCTATCAATAAATAAATTAATGAATTAAAAATATAAAATAAACATTAACTAAAATATATCAATAAATATTTTAACTAAAATCCACTCAGAAACCACCAACCCATCCAACAACCAAAACACTCATTCATTCAACAACTTGGAACTACTCTCGAAAACTTGACAGAAAATCTTTAAAACACTCGAGAACAAAAATCCAAAAAAACTTCACAGCCACCTTAGCATTTTCCAAAACATCTTTGAAACGGCATAAACATTTTGAAACATAGAAGCACAAAAAACAAGCCAAAAGAACTGTCGGAAAGCTTTGAAAACCTTTCCAAAACTCAAAAAAAAACTTTCAAACACCCCCGAAAACTTCCAAAACACACAAACACACCAAAAAAACAAAAAAAAACAGGAAGAAAACTGTAAAAAAAATAACACGAAACAAAATACAAAAAACTTTAAGAAAACAAAATAACACAAAACAAAAAACGAAAAAAATGTATTAAAAAAATAACACGAAAAACACACAAAAAAATTATTTTTATGTAATTAAAAAAAACCGTGATAAAAACCACTTTTCAGACGCCCCCAAAGCCACGTGCAGAAACACGCAGGCGAAGATAGGGGATGTGGGTGTGGTGTTGGTGTGTCATGTGAGCGCCAATCCTCCAGTGCGCTCTTTCAAGTGGGTCGCAAAGGGGACCGTTCTACTGCCTGGTGAATCCAACTCCTTCTACTCCGCACATGTCAGGGTTAGTGGAAGGCTTTGGTGGTTTGGGAAGGTTTTTGAGGTTTTAAGGTTTTTTTGAAGTTTTTTTAAAGTTTTTTTGAGGTTTTTTCGATTGTTTTTTTTGGGTTTTTTGGGGGTTTTTTGAAAGTTTTTCTGTTATTTTATAGTTTTTTTTTGTGGTTTTCTGAGGGTTTTTCTGTGGTTTTATGGAAATTAAAAAAAAAGTTTTGTGAAGCTTTTCAAGCTCAGTAGGATGGCTTTTGTTTAACATTCCAGTGAATTTGATGGTTCTTAGAGACGTTTTTGGAGCTTTGAGGGCTTTGAGGTCTCTTGCTGGTGGATAGGTTATGATTTATTAGTGGGTCTTGTGTTGGGGTTGTCACGTGTTGGAAGTGGCGGGTTTCGATGTTGGTTGTGAAGGTTTGGAGGGATGGGTTGGATTAATGAGTTGGATGGATGGGTTGGATGAATGAGATGGATAGATGGGTTGGCTGGATGGATGGATCGGATGAATGGGTTGGATGGATGAGTTGGTTGGATTGGTTAGATGGATGGGTTGGATAGATGGGTTGGATGGATGGGTTAAATTGATGGGTTGGATGGGTAGAAGGTTGTAATGATGAAGTTAGATGGCTGGAGTAGATAGAAAGTGGAATGCGTAGAACAAACAGAAATCACATTTGTATGTATTCATGTAAAATCCATAACTGATTTTTTATAAGGATGGTTTGGATGGTTGGATGGTTTGGTTGGTTATGGGCTGGATGGAAGGTTAGATGGAAGGTTGGATGGAAGGTTGGATGGAAGGTTGGATGGAGGGTTGGATGGAAGGTTGGATGGAGGGTTGGATGGAAGGCTGGATGGAGGGTTGGATGGAAGGTTGGATGGAAGGTTGGATGGAGGGTTGGATGGAGGGTTGGATGGGGGGTTGGATGGAAGGTTGGATGGAAGGTTGGATGGAAGGTTGGATGGATGGTTGGATGGAAGGTTGGATGGAAGGTTGGATGGAAGGTTGGATGGAGGGTTGGATGGAAGGTTGGATGGAAGGTTGGATGGAGGGTTGGTTGGAAGGTTGGATGGAAGGTTGGATGGAGGGTTGGATGGAAGGTTGGATGGAAGGTTGGATGGAGGGTTGGATGGAAGGCTGGATGGAGGGTTGGATGGAAGGTTGGATGGAGGGTTGGATGGAAGGTTGGATGGAGGGTTGGATGGAG
The DNA here is from genome assembly GCA_947562095.1 of Branchellion lobata. Classification (NCBI taxonomy): domain Eukaryota; kingdom Metazoa; phylum Annelida; class Clitellata; order Hirudinida; family Piscicolidae; genus Branchellion; species Branchellion lobata. Next base: position 5,645,787 of record OX387258.1, on the reverse strand, counting down.
GGTTGGATGGAGGGTTGGATGGAAGGTTGGATGGAGGGTTGGATGGAGGGTTGGATGGAAGGTTGGATGGAGGGTTGGATGGAGGGTTGGATGGAAGGTTGGATGGAAGGTTGGATGGAGGGTTGGATGGAAGGCTGGATGGAGGGTTGGATGGATGGTTGGATGGAGGGTTGGATGGAAGGATGGATGGAGGGTTGGATGGAAGGTTGGATGGAAGGCTGGATGGAGGGTTGGATGGAAGGTTGGATGGAAGGTTGGATGGAGGGTTGGATGGAAGGTTGGATGGAGGGTTGGATGGAAGGTCGGATGGGTGGTTGGAAGGATCGAGTCAGATCTGATTCTCTATAAGTTCAATATTTCAGCAACTTTGAAGTAAATGTGTAATAGGTGGCATATATATGTCTCATTGGTGGCATGATGGGGATACAGGTTCATTTGGGACCTCAAAACTCTCGGTGTGAGTGGCATTGTTTTCTATTTATATTGTACAACACGAAAATTGTATTGTTTGAAATTTATTTTGTTTTTTGTATTGTTTGGAATTCATTGTATTGTATTTTATAGTTGTTTTTGTCTTTTATTGTATTGTATAGTTGTTCTTGTCTTTTTTTGTATTGTTTGTATTTCATTTATTTTTTATTGTTTGTGTTTTATTGCTTTTTATTGTTTTTATTGTTTTTTTTTTCAATTTTTTTGTATATCCTTATTTGTTATTCCTTTTATTGTTTTTTTTTCAATTTATGTATATTATTGTTTGTACTTCATTGTATTGTATCGTTTGAAAACTAGTTGTTTTGTTGTTTTGTTCGGATTTTATTTTTTTATGTTGTTCAAAATTTATTGTAATGTTTTTATTTTATTGTTTTGTGTGTTTTGAACTTGACTGTTTTGTATTCTCTAAATTTTATTGTATTTCATTTACGTATTGTATTTTTTTTTTCTTTTTTTTTTTGTATTGTGTATTTTCATTGTGTGTTTTTTTTGTATTTTTAGTATTGTATTAAAATTTCAATCGTCGTTATGAATTCATTCAAAACACCTGTGTGAGTTGAACACGTGATGTGGCAGTAATTCAAAAAAACAATTAACGAATTTAAAACGTTCGAAAAAAAAATCCAAAAAAATTTCAAACACATTAAGAAAAATTAAACTGCTTTTTTAAACTTTTATCATGTACTGAGTTCATTTTTTTTTTTATTTTGTTTTCTTCTTCATCGTTTGTTTTTATTTTTATTTTTTTCTATTTTCTCGATATACTGTTTTTGTGTTTTTAGTTCGACTATTTTTTAATTTTTTTTTCTTTTTTGTTTATTTTTGACATTTTATTTTTCGATATTTTTTTTATTTTTCATTTTTTCATGCGATAAAAAATAAGTTTCATACGATTAAATGCTTGGAAGTGCAACAGTTGGCCATAAATTAGCAGCATCTGCAAAAGTGAATTGAGATTTAAGGCTTTTCAATAATGATTAAAAAAAACTTTTTTTAATTAAATATAAAAAAACATTTTATAAATAAAGTATTAAATAATTGAATAAATGATGTTTTAAAAGAGAGTAATCGACAAACTTAGAAAGCACGTTTTTTTGAAAAATAAAAAAAAATTAAACTGAAAAATGTTTTTTTTATTTTTAAAAAATAATTTTTATTGGAAAAGTTGAAAAAAAAAAATTTTTTCCAATTGAAAAACTTATTCAATTCGGGAATTGTATTTTTTTAAATTTTTTCACAATTATCAAAAACAGATTTGAGTTTTGCATAAAACATCAACATTTGAATATCTAATCAAATTTTGAGTAATATCATTACTAAAAAAAAGATTACAAAAAAAATGTTATCAACGAACTAATTTTCAAAAAAATAAAAAACAAAACTTTGAAGTCTCATGAAATTTCATTTTGATGCCAAAATAACGTTTCGAGCCACAAAAACTATCAAAAAAAAATGTTTAGTGTTTTATCTACAAACGCCACTGTCAATAAACATGAGGAATGCTCATAAATAGAAGCAAAATTGACTGCAAATCCAATGACGTCATAACTCAAGCGTGACTTCTTTTTCAGTTTTTTTTTGTTTACTCTTTTTTTCACCATCTTCAATCATTTTTTCACCCATAACTTGCCCCATTTTTGTTTTCATTTTTTTCTTACCCACCCTCTTTTCCTTTTTTTTTTTACTTCTGCTTCCTCTATCTTTCCATTTCCATATCTATTCTTCTTCTTACCATTTTTTTTTCTTTTTTTTTTTTAAAATTCTTTTTCATATCTTTTATTTTTTGTTTTTCATCTGTTAATTCTTTTTTCTCGGTTATCCTTAGTTCTATTTCTTTTTTCTTTTTTTTTTCTCCTTTTTTATCTCTCCTTCCTTCCATCTCTTTTTCTAACTCATTCCAGCCTAACGTTGTAAGATTTCCAGCAGATGACTGGACTCAGTTTGGAAAAAAAGGAAATTTATATATCATTCTAATTTTTTTATCCCTTTTTTCATAAATTAATAATTCATTAGTTTTCATCCCTTCAAGCATCCTTTTTTTTTTCCAAAACGTTTTGCTTTTTTCAGTCTTTGTTTTGTTTTTATTTTTTTTCTTTTTTTCC
>OX387258.1:5615693-5635693 GCA_947562095.1 Branchellion lobata | reverse complement strand
ATTTTATTATATTTTATTGTATTGTATTGTTTTGTATTTTATTTTGTTTTATTGTATTGTATCGTATTTTATTGTTTTGTCTTGTATATTAATGTATTGTATTTTATTGTATCGTATCGTATTGTATTTCATCGTATTTTATTGTTTTGTTTTGTATTGTTTTGTTTTTATTGTATTGTATTGTATTGTATTGTATTGTATTGTATTCTACTGTATTGTATTGTATTTTATTGTATTGTATTGCATTGTATTGTTTTGTATTGTCTTGTATCACCCCCCCAAAATAGTACGTTAGTTCCACCAATATACTACACTTTCTACCACATTATACTCACTTCACCATGATACATGATTCCTTCAGACCACTATACAAACAAACACCACCCTAGCAACTCCCCTCTCGAACCACAATATGCACCTCACACCTTCAGACTTTCCTTTCTACGCCAGTTTCCCCTTTACTTTATTTCTCAGTCTTTTTTTTTCAAATAATTTTTTTTCATTTTTTCTGTTTTTTGTATCTTTTTGTTTTGGTTTTGGTTTTTTAATGCAACATTTTTTAATTTGTACCATAAAATACTTTATTTTTATTTTTTTAATTTTTATCAAATCTTTGTTTTTGAAGTGATTAAAATTTTCACTACTTTCATAGTTATTATTTTTAATCAACATTATAATATTTTTCATTTTCCGTTTTTTTATAATAATTGTTTTTGTAATTTTGGTTGTTTTGCTTTTTTTTATTTTTTTTTTTATTTTTTACGTTTTTTCTTCTTATCATATCATTTTCATAAATTAATTTTTATTTTATTTTTAATTTTCACATATCTTTGTGTTTTTGTTTTTTTCCACATTTTTCTTCCTTTTTTTACTATTTTTCTTGTCATATTCTCAACAATTCGTTTTTGGGAGTTTTTTTTTATATTTCTTAGTTCTCATTTTCCATTTATTTGCTGCCTCTAGGGCTTTGCATTTTTTCCGTTTTTTCCGTTTTTCGTTCATCTAAAGTGCATTTTTTTTGTTTTTTCGTTTTTCGTTCATCTCAAGTGCGTTTTTTTTATTTATTTTTTCATATTATATTTATTTTTTTATTCTCATAACAAAAAAACGTGTTTTTTTTATTTTTATAAACTCATAGTTTCGTCATTATAATTCTCATACTTGTTTTTTTTAGTTATCCCATAGTGACCAAGTTCAAATCCCACGTTTCCTCATTCTTTTTCTATCATTATATTCAGTTTTTTTCTCTTTCGTACATTCATTTCCATTTTTTTAAGAATATTATTATTTTTAATTTTTGTTTTTATTTTTTTTCTTTTCATTTTTATATTTATATACATTTTTATTTATTTCACTACTTATTATTTTGATATTTTATTTTTAAAATTATTTATATCTTTATGTTTTATCATTTTTTCCTACTTTTTTTAATTTCAATTATATTCCAGTTTTGTTCATATTATCAATTATTATTTTTATTATCAATTATTATTTTTATTATCAATTATTATTTTTATTATCAATTTTTTTTTTCTATTTCCAATATCCCCTTTATAAAAAATCAGCATTTCTATATTCTGTCTCACCTAATATTTTTGTTAATTTCTTTATTTTTTAAAAAATATTTTTTATTATTTTATATTATTTTTTTTTATTTTTTTACAATCTCTTTCACAGTACTTTTATTCATTTTTTTCATTATCCATTTTTGATAAAAACCAATGATTAAAAAATAAAAAACAAAGAAAAAATAAAAAAATTCAAAATATTGAATCTTATTTATATAGTTAGTTATTTTTCTTTGATTATTACATTCTTTTTACATTTTTCTACATTTATTAATTTTGTTTTTTTTATTTTCTTCCAAGAGCCTTCATAACTTCCCAATAAAACGCACCGTCCTGCAGCTCTCACGAGCTAATGCCACTTGAATACCCGCAACACTACTATGGGATATTAAACTTTATTGTACCCTGTTGTACTGTATTTTACTCTGTTGTACTGTATTGTACCCTGTTGTACTGTATTGTACTCTGTTGTACTGTATTGTAACCTGTTGTACTGTATTGTACCCTGTTGTACTGTATTGTACCCTGTTGTACTGTATTGTACCCTGTTGTACTGTATTGTACTCTGTTGTATTGTATTGTACCCTTTTGTACTGTATTGTACTCTGTTTTACTGTATTGTACCCTGTTGTACTGTATTGTACCCTGTTGTACTGTTTTGTACCCTGTTGTACTGTATTGTACCCTGTTGTACTGTATTGTACCCTGTTGTACTGTATTGTACTCTGTTGTACTGTATTGTACCCTGTTGTACTGTATTGTACTCTGTTGTACTGTATTGTACCCTGTTGTACTGTATTGTACTCTGTTGTATTGTATTGTACCCTGTTGTACTGTATTGTACCCTGTTGTACTGTATTGTACCCTGTTGTACTGTATTGTACTCTGTTGTACTGTATTGTACCCTGTTGTACTGTATTGTACCCTGTTGTACTTTATTGTACCTTGTTTTACTGTATTGTACCCTGTTGTACTGTATTGTACCCTGTTGTACTGTTTTGTACCCTGTTGTACTGTATTGTACCCTGTTGTACTGTATTGTACCCTGTTGTACTGTATTGTACCCTGTTGTACTGTTTTGTACCCTGTTGTACTGTATTGTACCCTGTTGTACTGTATTGCACCCTGTTGTACTGTATTGTACCCTGTTGTACTGTATTGTACCCTGTTGTACTGTATTGTACCCTGTTGTACTGTATTGTACTCTGTTGTACTGTATTGTACCCTGTTGTATTGTATTGTACCCTGTTGTACTGTATTGTACTCTGTTGTACTGTATTGTACCCTGTTGTACTGTATTGTACCCTGTTGTACTGTATTGTACCCTGTTGTACTGTATTGTACCCTGTTGTACTGTATTGTACCCTGTTGTACTGTATTGTACCCTGTTGTACTTTATTGTACCCTGTTTTACTGTATTGTACCCTGTTGTACTGTATTGTACCCTGTTTTACTGTATTGTACCCTGTTGTACTGTATTGTACCCTGTTGTACTGTATTGTACCCTGTTGTACTGTATTGTACCCTGTTGTACTGTAATGTACCCTGTTGTATTGTATTGTACCCTGTTGTACTGTATTGTACCCTGTTGTACTGTATTGTACCCTGTTGTACTTTATTGTACCCTGTTGTACTGTATTGTACCCTGTTGTACTGTATTGTACCCTGTTGTACTTTATTGTACCCTGTTGTACTGTATTGTACCCTGTTGTACTTTATTGTACCCTGTTTTACTGTATTGTACTGTATTGTACTTTTTTGTACTGTATTGTACTTTATTGTACTGTATTTTATTGTATTTTATTATAGCGTACTGTATTGTACTGTATTGTACTGTATTTTACTGTATTCTATTATAATGTACTGTATTGTACTGTATTGTACTGTATTCTACTGTATTTTATTGTAGTGTACTGTAGTGTAATTTTTTTACTGTTTTGTACTGTATTATACTGTTTTATACGATCTAGTACTGTTTGGTACTGTTTGGTACTGTTTGGTACTGTTTGGTACTGTTTGGTACTGTTTGGTACTGTTTGGTACTGTTTGGTACTGTTTGGTACTGTTTGGTACTGTTTGGTACTGTTTGGTACTGTTTGGTATTGTTTGGTACTGTATTGTACTGTGTTGTACTGTGTTGTACAGTTTGCTACTGTATTGTACTGTGTTGTACAGTTTGGTACTGTGTTGTACTGTTCGTTACTGTAATGTAATATTTGGTACTTTTTTGTACTGTTTTATTCTGTTTTATACTATATTTTAGAGTACTCTAGAGTATTTTGAGGAATTGTACTGTATTGTATCATATTACAATACAATACAAACACGCATATTTTTATAGTGGCATTAACCCCGTAGAGTTTCGAAGCCACAGTATTGTACTGTTTCGTACCGTTTTGTATTGTTTTGTACTTTAATGTACTGTTTAGTACTGTATAGTACAATATTTTACCGTAATGTACTGTTTTGTAAGGTATGGCACTGTACTGTAAGGCACTGTATTTCATCAGCTTATTTTGATTTGATGCATTGTCTTTTTTCAATTTTTTTTTCATAAAAATTCATTTTGAATGAAGACGACTCTCATAATTTTTTTTCAAATTCAATGAAAATAAAATATATTAGTGGAGAGAAAAATAAAACGGCCAAGAAAATAATAAATCAGTACCATAAAAAAATCATATGAAAAAAACGAAAAAAAAACAAAAGATAGAACACAACAAAAAATAAATAACAAAACAAAAACACAACTTGGCAAAAATTTGTATAACTAAAAAACATTTTAACAAAAGTTTTTCTAAAAAACGGGAAAAAAAAATATTAAGTAGAAGCGAAAAAAAACTAACAAAAGATTTTTTTCGTAGGCCAGCAAAGGTTTGGTACCTTCATTCGAGGTTCAAGATTGATGACGTTTTGTTTTTTTATGCATTTCAAATTTTTTTTTCAACAAGTTTCAACTCTGTATTTTTCGAAATGTTTTACCGAGTTTTTCTTTAATCTTTTCAAAATAATTTTTTTCAACTTTCATTTTTTTAACTTTTGTTTAACAACGTTTTGTTTCTCAATTTGTTTTTTTATAAGTTTTCAATAGTTTTTCTATCTTGTTGAAGTTAATTTTTTTTGTTTTTTTTTTGTCTTTTTCTTTTTTTTGAGCTTCAATAGTTTATTTAATTTTTTTTTAATTTTTCAACTCTCCTGTTTTTTTCTACTTTTAGAGAAAATTTTGAATGACCAAAAAAACAAAAAAAAATATATAGCAAAATTTTGCATTGAAATCCCATATAAAATAATTGTAATAAAATTGAAACAAGTTGAAAACCCTATTTTAAAAAAAAAGAAAAAAAAATGTGAAAAAAGAGAAAAATGATTTGAAAAAAAGTGAATAAAGATTTGAAAAAATGAAAAAAAACTGAAAAAAGTTAAAAATTTCAAAAGTATAAAAATAAAAACCTCAAAGAGAAAATCCAACGTAGGAATCAAAAAAGAAAAAAATGAATAAGTTTGAACAACGATAAAAAGTGAAACAGACGTAGATATGGAATCCTCTTCAAAAGTATTTTAAATTGTAAAGCAGACGAGTGTGAAATAATATTTTTTTAAATAAATAAAAAATATTGTCTTTGTTCTTGGAAACTTTCACTCAATAAATGAAAAATAAAAATAAAAATAAAATTTGAAAAGTAAAAATGATTAATGAAACAATAATAATATCATTTCAGGGATAATAATTATTAAAAAAATAATAATTAAAACAACTTTCAAAATAATAATAATAATAAATGACATATAATAATAATAATAATAATAATAATGAATGACAAATAATAATAATAATAATAATAAACGACAAATAATAATAATAATATTATTATTATTATTATTATTGTTTTTATTAATAATATTACTAATAATAATAATAGAAAATGACAAATAATAAGAATACTAATAAATGACATATAATAATAATAATAATAAATGACAAATAATAATAATAATAATAAATGACAAATAATAATAATAATAATAAATGATAAATAATAATAATAAATGACAAGTATTGATAATAAATGATAAATATTGATAATAAATGATAAATAATAAAACTAAATGATAACTTGGAAAAACTCAAACTTGAAAAAAATAATTCAAAAAATGCTTGAGTCAAAAACTGAAATATGAAACTTTTGGTTTTTATTTATTTTTCGAAAATTTAAAATAAAAATGAAGAATAATTTTTTTTCTTATTGTTTACTTTTTATTATTGATATACAAAAAATAAAACTAATATGTGTAATAGAATTTAGAAAAAATTATTTTTTGTATAATTAAAAAAAATACATTTATTTTTTGTATAATTGGAAAAAATACATTTATTCTTTGTGTAATTGGAAAGGTGATAATAATTTTTATTCTATGTATGAATAAAAAATAAAAATATTTATTTATTTTGTTTTGTTATAAAAAAATTAATCATTTTTTTTAATACATATTTGGAGAAATCGAAAAATTATCATTATAAAAATAATTGGAAAAATAAAACAGATTTTATTATTCACTTTTAATAATATTTTCATGACGTCATTCCAGGAACACCCTCCAATCACTTGGTTTCGGATTCAGTATCAACGTTCGACAAAAACCAAAACAACAACAACAACAACAACAACAATAAAAATAACAATAATAACAATAATAATGATAGTGTCAGTAATAATAATAACAAATTATTTTTGATAGATAGCAAAACGTCAGTCAATTCATCGCAGCAGTCAGTCAACGAGGCGAAGAATTCGAGGAAGAAATCTAATAATGGTGGTGGGGGTGGCGGTGTGGATGGGCAAGTGAATGGAGGAGTGAATGGAAAAGTGAATGGGGGAATGAATGGTGAATTGAATGGTGGAGTGAATGGAGGAGTGAATGGGGGAGTTAATGGGGGAGTGAATGGGGAAGTTAATGGTGAAGGGTCAGACAACCACAACGACAGAAAGTATTTTGAAGCCAAAAACAGACGCAGTGAGAAAGAAAACCCTCTTTTCCCATCTTCTTCTTCTTCCTCTTCCTCTTTTTTCGACCCAAAGGGGAATCTGAGTCATAGAGTAGAGATGAAGGAGGGTGGGGTGGAGATGAAGGGGGATGGGGAGGAAGAGAGGAAGGATAGGGTGGGGATGAAGGGTGGTGGGGTGGGGATGAAGGGTGGTGGGGTGGGGATGGAGGGTGGTGGGGTGGGAATGGAGGGTGGTGGGGTGGGGATGGAGGGTGGTGGGGTGGGGCTGGAGGGTGGTGGGGTGGGGATGGAGGGTGGTGGAGTGGGGATGGAAGGGGGACGAAGCTTGAAAAGTCACTCAGACATCACTCTGAGAATGGTGAAAACTGTGAAATTTCCATACGGACATTTCCGCCATTATTCATCTTCAGCACATGCTTCCTTTTCCTTCCGTTATCTTGTGTTATTTTTGTTTTTTGGTTTCGGCCATAATTCGTGTCTACTTTCTGTCATTCTTTTTGCTTTGCCGCCTGTTTTTTCACTTGTTTGTTTGTTTGTTTGCCTACTTGCCAGTCTGTTTGTATGCTTGTGTGTATGCCTCTGTTTGTTTCAGTATGCCTGTGTATGTTTCCTTCATGCCCTGAAACTTGCGTTTACATTATCGAAAAAACTACTTAATTTTTTCGAAAACCAAATTCGGATTTTTTCATTGGTTTTTTTATTTATAAAATTGCGCTAGACAATTTTTTTTGTTTTTTTTTTTAGTTTTCTTACTAGTCTGATTTTTCTTTGTAATTTTTTTTAGATTTATTATGAATTTATATAAAAGCCAAATTTTTTTGTTTCAGGTTCGAGTATTTCAATGCTAATAAATTAAACAAAAGAAATTGTATTATTTAAAATGATTTTTTTCCATTTAATAAAAACTTTGTATTTTGTAAAAAATGTGAAAAAATCCTTGAAATCATGTTTTATTATCAAATCTTCTAATGCAACTCTCAACAGAACAGAATATGAATGAGAAAAGACGACGGAGTATAAAAAATACAAAATAATACAATATAATACAATACAATACAATATGATGCAATATATTACTATATACCACAATACAATATAACATGATACAACTTAGTACAATATAAAACAATATAATAAGAAATGATATAATACAATACAATATGATACAACATAGTACAAAATGATACAAAATAATAAAATATAATACAATAGGATACAATATGATACAATATAAGACAATAAAATACACAAGTGCACCATATAGGACAAAAGGATATTAAATAGAACAGCATAAAACAATATAAACACATTATGATTCCAATAATAAAAGTTAATACAAATAATACAATATAAAACAAAGAAAACAATATAATACAAAATACAAATAAATAATACAATATACAACTAAATAATACAATATAATACAATAAATAATACAATATAATACAATAAATAATACAATATAATACAATATAAAAAGAAATAATACAATATAAAACAATATACAAATAAATAATACAATATAAAACAATATACAAATAGATAATACAATATAATACAATATACAAAGAAATAATACAATATAATACAAATAAAACAGTTCAATACAATATGAAAATATATAATACAATATACAAATAAATAATACAATATACAAATAAATAATACAATATACAAATAAATAATACAATATACATATAAATAATACAAGATACAAATAAATAATACAATATACATATAAATAATACAAGATACAAATAAATAATACAATATACATATAAATAGTACTATAACAATTAAAATAATACAAAATATACCTCATATACAAAAAATACAATATCCTAAAATTAACCATAAAACGATGTGGTACAATAGTATATGGTTGAGTCGAAAAGCCTTCGAAAAGGATTATTTTATAGTGAAATAGAAAAATATTGAAAAAACAAATTTTGTTTCAAATAAACTGAAAATGACATACAAAGAAAATTAAATACAAAACATAACATTGTAAATACAAACATTTCGATACACGAAAGTTTGGATGTACAAAAGTATTTTCAAATTTAAAAAAAACAATAAACAATAACTGAAAGAAAAAAAATAAAAAATTGAAATTAAATTGAAATTAAAAAAAAATTTTAAATAAAAATTAAAAATAATGAAATTTAATTTAAAAAATAATCATTAAAAAAATTATTATTAAAAAAATTATTAAAAAATGAAAATTCAAAAAGATAAAACTTCAAAAAAATAAACAGTTTTTTTTTTCAAATTCAAAAAAATAAAAAGTAAAATTAAAAAAAAAAATGAGAAAAAAGAATGATTAAAAAGAAAGAAAATTAAAAAGAGCAACACGAGGGGAAAATTCAATACGGTAGCTTCAGTGCGCGCTCAGTTCACACATGCCGTCATAGTGGATGTTGCATATAATTCTGAATTTGATTTGTACAGCGCCTCATAAGTTTTTTTCCGGAAAAATATCTTTTTCAATACTGGTTTGTTTTTTTTCACAACATATTTACATTTTTTTCCACTGTTTTTCTATTTTTCTTTTCCTTTTTTTTCATTTTTTTTCTTTTTTTTCTCTTTTTTTTTCATTTTTTTTTCATTTTTTTTCAATCTCATCTAATTATTACAAATCTCCAATTTTAAAGTTTTTCTCAATTTTTTTTTCTCAGTTCTTAATTTTTCTTCAACCACATTTGAAAAAAAAATTATCCAAAGACCATCTAAAAAAATAAAAACAAAAAATTCATTCAAAATTTCTCAAGCGCTACAAAAATCCAAAATCAAATAGTTCTTCTGTCTGTAGAAACTTGGTTGCGAAAAAGAAGTCTGTAGCATTTTTCTCTAAACTGTTTCCGGAAAAGACAATAAATAAGGAAATTGATAACAGAGTTGGTGCTGAGAATGATGTTGCTGATGTGGTAGTAGTAAAAATAAGGTCTCCCACACTGGTACTCGAAGCCTGCGTAGAAGAGAACCTGGGTGAATGGTTGTTGGGAAGTCAGTTGGGGGTTTGTCGGATGTTTTCTGGGGGTTTTGGGGGATTTTGGGGGATTTGGGGGGTTTGGAGAGTTTTGGGGGATTTTTGGGGGTTTGGAGAGTTTTGGGGGGTTTTGAGGGGTTTTGGGTGGATGGTTGTTGGGGAGTCATATGGGGGTTTGTCGGATGTTTTTTGGGGTTGTGGGGGTTTTGAAGGGTTTTTTGGAAATTCATTTTGAAGTTTGTCAGATGTTTTTGGGGTTTTTGGGGGGTTTTTGGGGGGTTTTTGGGGGGTTTTGAAGTTTTGAGGTTTTTTGAGGTTTTAGAAGATTTTTTGAAGTTTTAGAAGATTTTTTGGTGTTCATTGGGAATTACTTTGGGGGTTTTGAGAGTTTTGGGGGGTTTTTGAGGGTTTTGGGGGGTTTTTGAGAGTTTTGGGGGGTTTTTGAGGGTTTTGGGGGGTTTTGAGAGTTTTGGGGGGTTTTTGAGGGTTTTGGGGGGTTTTTGAGAGTTTTGGGGGGTTTTAAAAGGTTTTTTGGGTAATTATTGAAAGTTAATTAATCGTTCATTATTCGTCCCAACAAGATTAAAAACTTCTCCGCACCTGGTTAATATAGCCAGGAGTTTGACAGGTGATGAAGACGACGACGATGGCAATCATGACGATGGTGATGTTGGAATCTTTTTCGCACGTGTTTTTGTTACCGGAAACAACGGAAACGGAAGAGGTTTTATGGTGGAGAAGTCCCTTTGATGAACAGGAAGAAGATGGAGGTGGTTGTAACCAAGCTTTAGAAACCGACTCGGGTTTTTGGGGAAAAGAGGAAGAAGATAAAGAAGAGTTATGAGTAGAAGAAATAAGAGGAACAAAAGAAGGAAGGGGAAACGGAAGAAGAACAGGTAGAGAAGAAGGAGGAAGAAGAAACGTAGAATGAGGATGGGGGAAAGTAGAAGAAGGAAAAGAAAAAGAAAGAGGGAGAGAAGAAGAAGGAGGAAGATGAGAAGCACACGGAGATTTGATCAAAGGTATAGAAATAAATTTCTTAGTGGTTTGGAGGAGAACTGAGGAAGAGGTGGGGTGTGGCAAGGGAGTTGGGGCTTGATAAGGGAGGGGGCTATCTCCTGTGGTGCTTTGATGACCCAAGCTCTGTGTGGTGTGGTGTTGGTGGGATGAGTGTTGGCGTTGTTGTTGGTATTGCGTTGATTTTGTTGCTGATGTTGTGTTGATGTTGTTGTTGGTGTTGTGTTGATGTTGTTGCTGATGTCGTGTTGATGTTGTGTTGGTGCTGGTGTAGTGGTGTTGATGCTGGTTTTGTTGATGTTTCAGTTTGTTCTGTGTTGATGTTGATGTTGCTGTGTTGTTGGTGTTGTTGTGGTGTTGATGTTGATGTTGTGTTAGTGCTGATGTTGGGGTGTTGGTGTTGTTGATGTTGTAGTTTGTTGTGTGTTGATGTTGATGTTGCAGTGTTGTAGGTGTTGTTGTGGTGGTGGTTTTATTGTTGTGGTTGATGTGGTGTTGGTGTTGTTGTGGTATTGGTTTTGTTGTTGTGTTTGTTGTTTTGATTATTGTTTCTTTTTGTTTTGCTTCTGTAGTTTCTTATTTGGTTTCCGTTTCCTTCTTCGAAACTTCATTCTCTCTCCCTAGCGACCCTTTCAGCGGTCTGAAAAGTCTGAATTCTTTAAATTCATTCGCCAGGGTTCGCAAAAGTTTAAAACCTCCCACAGCCACCCATGCGTGCACGGAATTTTATTGATACCATTTGCCTTCATTTCCAAAATATTGCTTTCGAAAATAATCCTTCTTCCATCTATTGCTGCATGTTTTCTCAGTGGTTTGCTCATAAAACAACCAAACATTCTCCCACCACCCACCCTCCCACCACCCACCCTCCCACCACCCACCCTCCCACCACCCACCCTCCCATAACCACATCCTCTCGCCACCACACTCTCACACCACCACACTCTCACACCACCACACCCTCACACCACCACACCCTCACACCACCACACCCTCACACCACCACACCCTCACACCACCACACCCTCACACCACCACACTCTCACACCACCACACCCTCACACCACCACACCCTCACACCACCACACCCTCACACCACCACACCCTCACACCACCACACCCTCACACCACCACACCACATCTGAATAAATTTCTCTAATTTTTTATTCTACTCCTACCTTCAACTCTCACGACTTTGTTATTTTGGTCGCACGCCAGAAAAACTGAAAACTAAAAGTTTGTTTTTCTCTTGTTGATTCGGCGCGTTTTTATTTTCCGCGATGGATTTTCATTCTGCTATAAACTTTTCGTCGAATTTTGAAAAAAATTCTTTTTTAATTTTTTTTTCCTAATTTGTCGCTTGCAAAATCTCTTCTAGCAGACTGAAGTTTGGCAAATGAAGAAGGAAGACTAGAGAAAAAAGGTGTCTTTTTTCTTGTTTTTCTTTTTTTTCATTTTTTTTCATTTTTTTCATCTTTTATCTCATTTTCCTCTTCATTTTTCTTCTCTAGTTATCTCACTAATCGTTTTTTCCATTTTTATCCTGTGTTTTTTTATACTCATTTTTATTTTTTTCTTTCCTCCATTTCTCTTTTTCTACTCATATTTTTTTTTTGTTTCAAACTTTTTTTATCTCTACCATTTTTTTTCTTTTTTATTTACAACTGTTTTTTTTATCTTTTCTTTTGCCTTCTTTCATCCATCCATCATAATGGGAGGTCTTTTCGATGGTACTCCGGATTGGCTGGTGGTTGTATCACTTTCTATAGTTTTTGTTGTTGTTGTTGCTGTCCCCGATGCTGTTGTTGTTGCTTTTGTTGTTGTTGTAGTTGTTGTTGCTTTCCCAGATGCTGTAGTTGTTGTTGCCGTTGCTGTTGTTGCTGCCATTGCAGCTGCTGTTGTTGTTGTTGTAGTTGTTGCTGTTGCTGTTGTTGTTGTAGTTGTTGTTTCCGTTGCTGTTGTTGTTGTTGCTTTTGTTGTTGTTGTAGTTTTTGTTGCCGCTGCTTTTTTGTTGTTGTTGATATTTTTGCTGTTGCTCTTAGTGTCATTTTTTTTCTTTTTTCCATGTTGCTGTTACTGTCTTTTTTATTGCTGTTATTGTTGTTGTGGAATGTTGTTGTTGTGAAATGTTGTTGTTGTGGAATGTTGTTGTTGTGAAATGTTGTTGTTTTGGAATGTTGTTGTTGTGAAATGTTGTTGTTGTGGAATGTTATTGTTGTGAAATTTTGTTGTTGTGGAATGTTGCTGTAGTAGAAGGTTGTTGTGGAATGTTGTTGTAGGAGGTTGTTGTGAAATGTTGTTGTTGCTGTGAAATGGTGTTGTTGTTGTGAAATGTTGTTGTTGTGGAATGTTGTTATTGTTAAATGTTGTTGTAGAATTTTGTTGTTGTAAAATGTTGTTGTAGAACGTTGTTGTAGAATGATGTTGTTGTGGAATATCGTTGTTGTAGTAGACTGTTGTTACGGTATGTTGTTGTTTAGTAAATGTTGTGTTGGATTTGGATCTACTGCTGTTGTTTATGGCGGTTTCGTTGCCTGGATTTGTAATTTCCTTTTTTGGTTGCTGCTTTACAGATTTATGTTTTTTGTTTTGACATTTTTTTCCACCCTCTCATCAAGTTTTTTGTCATCAGCGTTTTTTTTATTATTTTTTTTTATCATCAGCGTTTTTTTTTAATTTTTTTTTGTCATCAGCGTATTTTTTTCAATTTTTATCGTCATTGATGTAAAATTTTCAGTTTTTTTATTTGTTTTTCTCATCACAGTCATTGGTTTTCTCAATTTTCTGAATTCTTTTTTGTTCATGATTCTCCAGTTTATCATTATTATCTTTTAATTTTTCTTTTTATAATTTTATCGCTTTTTTACTTTTTCTATCCTTCTTTACTTTCATCAACTTTTTCCGTTTTTTTCAATTTTTCTCTTTTTCTTAATTCTTCTTCTTCTTCCTTTTTCTTCTCTTCTACTTATTCTTCCTTCTCCTCCTCCTTCTCCTCCTCCTCCTTCTCCTCCTGCTCCTCCTCCTCCTTCTCCTCCTTTTTCTCCTCCTCCTTCTCCTCCTCCTTCTCCTCCTCCTTCTCCTCCTCCTTCTCCTCCTGCTCCTCCTGCTCCTCCTCCTCCTCCTCCTTCTTCTCCTCCTTCTCCTCCTCCTTCTCCTCCTCTTTCTCCTCCTCCTTCTCCTTCTTCGCCTTTTCCTTTTTCTCATCCTCTCTTTCCTCCTCTTCCTCTTGTTCTTCCTTCTCCTCTTTCTTTTTTTTCTCTTCCTCCTCT
The DNA here is from genome assembly GCA_947562095.1 of Branchellion lobata. Lineage (NCBI taxonomy): Eukaryota > Metazoa > Annelida > Clitellata > Hirudinida > Piscicolidae > Branchellion > Branchellion lobata. The sequence continues at coordinate 5,621,845 of OX387258.1, read as the reverse complement.
TCCTCTTCCTTTTCCTTTTTCTCTTCCTCCTCCTCCTCCTCCTCCTCCTCCTCCTCCTCCTCCTCCTCCTCCTCCTCCTCCTCCTCCTCCTCCTCCTCCTCCTCCTCCTCCTCCTCCTCCTCCTCCTCCTCCTCCTCCTCCTCCTCCTCCTCCTCCTCCTCCTCCTCCTCCTCCTCCTCCTCCTCCTCCTCCTCCTCCTCCTCCTCCTCCTCCTCCTCCTCCTCCTCCTCCTCCTCCTCCTCCTCCTCCTCCTCCTCCTCCTCCTCCTCCTCCTCCTCCTCCTCCTCCTCCTCCTCCTCCTCCTCCTCCTCCTCCTCCTCCTCCTCCTCCTCCTCCTCCTCCTCCTCCTCCTCCTCCTCCTCCTCCTCCTCCTCCTCCTCCTCCTCCTCCTCCTCTTCCTCCTCTTCCTCCTCCTCCTCCTCCTCCTCCTCCTCCTCCTCCTCCTCCTCAGCATCATCTACGAACACATTGCGTTCATAATTTCCATTCCTCTTTTTTTTCTTTCTTTTTCTCGCTTGTATTGCTCGTCTGTAAACTGTCTGTTTTTGTTTTCTTTTTTCATTTATTTTTTTATTTTTTTTATTTTGTTTTTTTAACTTGTTCATTTTATTTTTTTTCATCAAAATAAAACCCTACTTCATCAAAAGTCAGAACACATATAACAACAGTAGTAGTTCTATCAACCCCTTCAAAACAAAACAACAAATGTGATTCCATGGAAACATATGGGCATTGAAGCATTGAAATGACCACATAAGAGTGGTTGCAACATTCTAACAGTGATAATATCCCCAGTAACATCAAAAAGAACACAACAGACCAATGAAACAACACCACAAAACAACTAACAACAACACAAAAAACTAACAACAACACAAAAAACTAACAACAACACAAATCAACTAACATTAACAACAACATAGAACAACAATACAAAACAACAAAACAAAACAACTAACAACAACACAAAACAACTAACAACAACACCGCCACCAACAAGCCCCAAAAATTCTAATACCCCACCACCCAAACCCCTTTTACTCCAACCCCAGCATTACCCCCCCACAAACACCCTCACAACCCTAACACCCCACCCCCTCCCCACCAACCACTGAAGTCTCATTCATTCCAAATCTTTTTCCGCCTGTCACTGCATCCTCCCTCGGTCCTTCCAAAGCCACCTCGAGTGGAATAGAGGCTGATGGCTGACGTGCAGACGAGATGCTTGTCCTCACCTTGGTGGCGGAATCTTCTGGAAGACTTCTAGTCGAAACTTTTAGAATATTTTTTGTGGAAGATCCTAGAAATGTCTCTGTGGATGCTTCTAGAATATCTTCTGTGGAAAAATCTGGAAGTTTTTTTGTATAATTTTTTGGAAGGTTTTTCGTAGCGAGATTCGAAAAAGTCTCTGTTGTGGTTCTCGGACGGGATTCTGTGACCAAATCCTCTTTGAAGTTTTTTGTGATGGTGGTTTTTGGAAGAGTTAGTGTGGTGGAGGTGGTGGTGTTTTCATGGGAGGGGAAGGAAGAGCGATTAGCAGTGATAAGGTCGATTGATTGATGCTTGTCGGTAGATTTTGTATCGATTGAATGCACAGACAGAGTATGTTGTTGTTTTTGTTGTTGAGGTGGTTTTTGTTGTGGTTTTTGTTGTAGTTGTAGTTGTGGTTGTGGTTGTTGTTGTTGCTGTTGTTGATGTGGTGGTTGTTGTTTTGGTTGTTGCTGTTTTTCTTGTTCTTCTTTTCTTTTTTCTTTTTTCCGTTCTTGTCGTAAATGGAAAAGTGGTGGCGTGTCTGAAATTTCATGCAAGCAAACCTCCTTACGTCGTCTGCATGGAAAGATTCGATTGCTGGCGTTAGCGATGTTCACACACGAACGACGTTTGCAAACAACGCCTTTGTGGTTCGTATGTTCTTGCAAACCAAACACTATTGATTCTTTAATGCCACCAAAATTCTTTGTCTCACGTCTCGAAGGGAGCTGAAATCTTCTCACCCTCTTTTTACACCTCCAGAGCTCTCTGATCAGCAGCACACTGAAGACTGACAAGAGACTCAAAGGACCAAGGTACACCACCAAGCAGTAGAGGTAAGTCTCGTAGAAGGCGTGATAGAAACGTGAAGTCTTCATCGAGGTCGCCTCAGCCACTAACAGACTTGGAGTTTGCCAAACCAGTCTGAACTCAAAAAACCTTGGTAGAGAGTAGAGGAAGACGAGGAGGAAGAGGATGATTACTTGGAGCCTAACTTTTTTGGATTTATTCCACGTGACCTCTTTAAAAGGCAGGCATATGGCCACGTAGCGGTTGAAGCTGATGAGAACAGTGATCCAAATGGTGTTGAGCTGAGTGAGGTGGGCTAGAGGAAAGACAAAAGCTTGCGTAATGGCCTTGAAAGGATGATCCTCCTTGTTGAAGAAGATGGCGAGAGATGGAACCAGCTGGGATTGGAGGGTGAAGAGGAGGAAAGCCGTGTCGTTGAGGGAAAGAGTCTGCAGAAGGAAGCACGCCACGTGACTGCGACCGTCCAATCGCAACACGCAGAAGGAAAGAATGTTCCCGAAAAGACCGAAAAGAGCAAGAATACCAAAAATGATGACGTAAGCGATGATTATGAAAATCTTGCACTTGGACTCTTTGCTCGGCTCTTCCGTGGGTGTTGAGAGGAGAGTGGAATTGCTGGTGGTGGGAGAGAGATTGGTGGAGTGAAGGTTGGTGGGGGGGAGGTTGGTGGGTTGGAGGTTGGTGGGGGGGAGGTTGGTGGGTTGGAGGTTGGTGGGTTGGAGGTTGGTGGGTTGGAGGTTGGTGGGTTGGAGGTTGGTGGGTTGGAGGTTGGTGGGGGGGAGGTTGGTGGGAGAGAGATTGGTGGAGTGAAGGTTGGTGGGTTGGGGGTTGGTGGGGGGGAGGTTGGTGGGTTGGAGGTTGGTGGGTTGGGGGTTGGTGGGTTGGAGGTTGGTGGGTTGGAGGTTGGTGGGTTGGAGGTTGGTGGGTTGGAGGTTGGTGGGTTGGAGGTTGGTGGGTTGGAGGTTGGTGGGTTGGAGGTTGGTGGGTTGGAGGTTGGTGGGTTGGAGGTTGGTGGGTTGGAGGTTGGTGGGGGGGAGGTTGGTGGGGGGGAGGTTGGTGGGTTGGAGGTTGGTGGATTGGAGGTTGGTGGGTTGGAGGTTGGTGGGTTGGAGGTTGGTGGGTTGGAGGTTGGTGGGTTGGAGGTTGGTGGGGTGGAAGTTAATGGGGTGGAGGTTGGTGGAGTAGAGGTTGATGGGGTGGAGATTGGTGGGGCGGAAAGTGGTGGAAAAAAGCTTGATAGAGTGAAGAAACCTTTGATGGTAAGACAGGTTGCCAGGGTGAGTATTGGGGATGGGTGGAATGGGAAAGGGGTAGAAAATTGGGTGGAGTTGCAAAACCTGGGTGAGATACTCTTGGAAGAAGCTTGTATTGGAAGAAATGGCGTGAGAATGATTTCGGATGGGTGGCAGTGCATGGATAAGAGTGGTGTTAAAAATAATGGTATTAAAAATAAGAAAAATAGCGGAGACCGGTTGGGGGAACATTTTTTTTCAATTTACTCGAAAAACTAAATGAGGTTTTTGTTTTTCGGTTTTTAGACAGCTTAGCTACATTTTTCAAAAGTGACCTTATTTACGATCTTTGTTGAAAGATGTCACAGTGTGATAAGAACAATTTATTGCTTCATTTATTTATTATTATTTTTTTTTTTTAATTATTATTTTTAATTATTATTGTTATTATTTTTTTTAATCTTTTTATCTCTTTTGTTCTCAATAATATTTTTCCACCAGTTTTTAAAATTCAACTTTTACTTATTTTTTCCGTATCAATTTTTTTTTTCTTTAATTTTTATTCTTATCATTCAAAGTTTTTTGATAATTATTGCTTTTCCAGTATTTTTTCCATTTTTTTTCCGTTTTTTTTTTTCATTTTTTTCCAGTTCATTCACTTCGTATTTTCATCTTATTATACTTCTCTTCTATTCTTGCGTTCTTTTTTTATTCATTTTCCTTTTTTCATTTATTTTTCTTTCTCCATTCATTTTTTTTCCATTCATTTTTCTCTTCTTCATTACTATTTTTCTTTCATTTTTCTTCAATTTCCATCAACATATACCGTTATTATTATTCTCATTTAAACAGTTTCATAGCGGCATCAACCCTAAGAACTTTTAGACCACAAACCATGCATCTTCCCTCCTTGAATTGCCGCTTTCTATATTGGTATTTTAATTCAATTTAATTTAATTTTGTTTTAATTTGAATAAAATATTCAAATTTAACTCTAAAATTTCATATTAAAATAAAAAATTACTTATCTTTTAGATAATTAATAAAGAAATCAAACTTAATACTTAATACAATACAATACAATACAATACAATACAATACAATACAATACAATACAATACAATACAATACAATACAATACAATACAATACAATACAATACAATACAATACAATACAATACAATACAATACAATACAATACAAAAAATACAAACACGAATATTATTATAGTGGCATTAACCCCGTAGAGGTTTTAGGCCGTTATTAATAAAAATAATAAATAAATAAATAAATAAATAAAATTTGAAATAAAAAAAGCAATTATAAGTTAAACTGATTTTTTTCTCATTAAAAATTTTTTTTATTATTATTCTAATTAATATTTTTTATTTAAATTGATTTTTAATATTCAAATTATTGTTTTATAATTAAATTAATCTTTTATCTTTAACTCAATATTTCATATTAAAATTAATAATTAATATTTAAATTAATCTTTTTTTATTCAAAATAATTTTTTTCATTCAAATTAGTGGCTGGTGAGAGATGAGGAGAAGGTAAGGTTGTGGGAGGAATTGTGTGCGAAGGAGATTGTGGAAGTTGTAGGGAGGTGCAGTGGTAATTGAAGGCAATAAGCCGGTTTTCTCACAATTCTTGAAATTGTCTGTGGGTTGGGCGAGTGGTTGGTTAGTTAGCTTGGTAGATGGTCGGTTGGGTTGATGGTTGGTTTATTGGTTGGGTTGGTTTATTTGGTTGGATAGATGGTTGGGTAGATAAAGAGTAGGTGGGTTGGTGTGTCATTGGTTGGGTGGTTGGTTGGATGTTTGGTTAGATGTTTGGTTAGATGTTTGGTTGGATGTTTGGTTGGATGTTTGGTTGGATGTTTGGTTGGATGTTTGGTTGGATGCTTGGTTTGATGTTTGGTTGGATGTTTGGTTGGATGTTTGGTTGGATGTTTGGTTGGATGTTTGGTGGGATGTTTGGTTGGATGTTTGGTTGGATGTTTGGTTGGATGTTTGGTTAGATGTTTGGTTGGATGTTTGGTTGGATGTTTGGTTGGATGTTTGGTTGGATGTTTGGTTGGATGTTTGGTTGGATGTTTGGTTGGATGTTTGGTTGGATGTTTGGTTGGATGTTTGGTTGGATGTTTGGTTGGATGGTTGGTTGGATGTTTGGTTGGATGTTTGGTTGGATGTTTGGTTGGATGTTTGGTTGGATGTTTGGTTGGATGGTTGGTTTGATGTTTGGTTGGATGTTTGGTTGGATGTTTGGTTGGATGTTTGGTTGGATGTTTGGTTGAATGTTTGGTTGGATGTTTGGTTGGATGTTTGGTTGGATGTTTGGTTGGTTACTTGGTTGGATCGATGGTTGGACAGATAGTTGGTAGGTGGGTTAGTAGGTGTTTGGTTGGTTGGTTGGTCCATTCATTTGTTTGTTCGTTCGTTTGTAAGCTGGTTGGTTGATTGGTTGGTTGAGTGCATATTCAGCAAAACTTGAATTTTTGTGTGGATTACAAAGTGGAGGGTTGAGAACATTGAATGGTTGATTTATTTATTTATTAAATTCTTCATTTCAATTGAAAAATTTTTATTTTTATTTTCAGTACAAAAATGCCCAAAATTTCATATATACCAAAACTATTTTTTATCTATAAGTTTTATGACAAATAACAATAATTATTTTGGTAAAAAAACTTTCAATAAAAAAATTCAAAACAAAATCAAACGCCTCTGAAACAACTTACACTGCAAATTGTACTTTATAGCGAATTTAAAATTCATTTTTTCATTAAAAACCCAAAAAAAAAACTGAAAAAAAAAACAAAACTGATTTTTGTTTTTTTTTTCACTGGGCAATGTT
>OX387258.1:5598193-5603193 GCA_947562095.1 Branchellion lobata | reverse complement strand
TGATAGTTATGAATAGGTTTTTTGAGCTAAGAGTTATAGATTTTGCTGATTGAGAAGATTTTGAATAGATTTTGAATAGATTGTCGAATCCGCTCTTTTTTTGAAAGACAGACATTGCAGTGAAATCGTCAACCAACGCCTACATAAAGACCGTTTGCCAAAATACTCAGCAAGAAAGTAAACAAGTGTTGAAAAGCACTGCAAAAATTGTGGTATTCTGACGGACTTGTGAATTTAAGAAATGGCTGAAAAAGAAAAAGACAATGCAGTAAAATCGTCAACCAATCGGTTACAAGAATACAAATTAAAAAAACGATAAAGTGACCGAGAAATGGCTGAAAATGAAAATAGAAGAAAAGAAGAAATAACTTGAAATAACTCTCTAATAGTTATGTTATGTGGTTTTAAAAGATGCTTCAAATCTCAATTTTCAAGACTCATTTATTTGATAAAATAGACAATTCTGCTTTTGAGTTTCTTAGAACCCTTCAACATTCCATTTTTCGGTTAATTTGATGAAACTTTCTTCAATAGTCATTTAATATAAACTATGACTCAATTCTCAATTTATAAGATTCATAAATTTGATTCTATAGTCAGTTTTTGATTTTTTGAAACAGCTAGTTCTTATGACATTCAGTTTATGTTGATTTTTATTTTTTATTTTCACCATGTTCTGTGCCATTTCCAAGCATTTGTCTGGATTTGCTTCAATAAAGACTATGAAAAAAAAATTTAAAAAAGAATTTATTTTTTTTTCGTTTGTTGTATGTCAAATGTTGACTTTCATGACTGATAACATTCAGTTCTGGTCAATTTTATTTTTTTCATTCTTTAGTTCGATTATTTGTCATGTTTTGTACATTCTCAGCGTATGTTTGGACTTAATCGAATAAAAACTATGAAAATCTTTTTATTTTTTTTACCTTTTTTTTATTTTTTATTTTTATTAATTCTTTTTTTATTCCGAGTTTTCTCACAAGACGGTGTTCTATTGTGTTGATACATCAAAAAAACTAAAATTTTAGATTTCTTATATTTTCTATTCAATCGTTAAAAACTTGATTCAATTCTAGAATTTGATTAACGCACCATAACTTTATCGTAAAAACTGTACCATCGCTACTTTTTGGTTTTTCACTTTTAGATTTTTGACCAACTTTCTGTACGTAAGTGGCGGTTGTTTAAAAAAAAAGTTGGTCTAGGATGAGTCGTTTAAAGAAAGTGAGTTTTAAGTGGTTTTGATTTTTTATAAATAATTTGATTTATTGAATTTTATTTAATGATCGAATCATGAACGTATTTTGTTAATAATTTGTTAACGTTTATGTCATTATAAACTTCAAATGCATTTATTTACACTTCTAAGAAAGCTTCTTTTTACGATGACGAAAAACAAAAGAAACTGTCGACATTTTTCAAGGTAGCACGAAAAAATTTACAATATATATATATATATATATTATATAAATATATTAATAATATAAATTAATAATAATAATAATTAATTATATAAATATATTATATAAAATATTTTCTATCTCAAAAAAACCTAAAAAAATGAACCGAATAACGAATTGTGAATGATATCTGAATATTATCCCATTTATTAAAATATGAAAATAGAGAGATTTATACTTCCAACTGGCAATGATTTCCACTTGCAGCCAATAAGCAAGGAGGATGTGGTGAAAGGAAGGGGTGAGCCATCAAAAAAGGAGGAGTCAAGTGTTGATGAACCAATCATTATCGACGCCCCAACCAGCCCTCCAATGGCAGAAGGGGGTTTTGATGACATCATTGCACAGTCACCTATGATTAGCTACAAAAAATCAAATTTTCAACGGAGTTTTTTGAGTGGTAGTGGAGTCACTAGTAGCAAAGGGAATGTAGGTGAAGCAAAAAACAACAATAAAAATAAAAATAATAAGAATAATAATAATAATAGTAATAATAATAATAATAATAATAATAATAATAATAATAATAGCAAAACAAAATCTACCTCAAAAGCCACTGATTACATCAAGAGACTGAAGGAAATAAACACAATAAGCTATAACAAAGAACTAAAAGTTAAAAATAAAAATAATAATAGTAATATTAATAAGTCTGGTAGTACTAATACTATTATTAACAAAACTAGTGCTTGCAATGATATACTGTTTAGTACTGAAAATAATAATAATAAAACTACTACTACTACTAATGAAAATAATAGGAATAATAATAATATTAGTAATAGTAATAATAATAATAATAATAATAATAATAATAATAGTAATAATAATAAGAAGAGAAAGTTGGGGTTCATGGGTGGGGGTGGGGTTAAGAAGATCAATCTCACCACCACCCCCGAGAAATACACCTCCATAAAAGGAATCAATAATAATAATACTAATAATAATAATAATAATAATAATAATAATAATAATAATAATAATAATACTATCAATAATAATGATAATATGACTACTAGTAGTAATAATAAAAATAAAAATAATGAGAATGATAACTCCAAAAATAGTTTGAACAATTCTAAAATTAGCAGTAATTTCAAGGATGTCATAGCTAAATATAGAACAAAGAATAAAGTTGGTGAGAAGAATGACAATGCAGTTAAAGTAAAAAAAATCAACAAGGTACTAAAAGAGGAGGAGAAGAAAGAGAAGGAGGAGGAGGAGGAGGAGGAGGAGGAGGAGGATGAGTGTTTGAAAAACATTTTATCAAAGTTTTCAACAGAAAAAGATTTTTATATGAAGGAGGAGGAGGAGGAAAGGAAAAAGAAGAAGGGAGAAAAGGAGAAAAAGATGAAAAGAAAGAAGGAGGAGGAGGAGGAGGAGGAGGAGGAGGAGGAGGAGGAGGAGGAGGAGGAGGAGGAGGAGGAGAAGGAGGAGGAGGGTGTAAGTTGTCATGATAAAAAAAAAGATGAGAAGAAGGAAGGAAGTGAAGATGATGAGAAGGAGAGGCAGAGGGGTGGAGAAGAAAAAGAAGAAAAGGTTAAAGAAGAGAAGAATGATGGTGATGAAGAAGATGAGGATGGTGGTGATGGTGGTGCTGATGACGATACATTGGGAGATGATGCATTAGAGTGCATAATAGACGAGTTGCAGAGTGAGCTGGATGAGGAGTTGGATGGTATTGAGAAGGACTTGCTCAAGTCACGTGGTGATGGTGGTGCTGGTGATGGTGGTAGGGGTAGGAGTGGTGGTGGTGGTGGTGGTGGTGGTTGTGGTGGTGGTGGTGGTGGTGGTGGTGGTGGTGGGTTTTCAGCTATTAATAATGTCAATAAAATTAATAATAGTATTAATAATAATGATAGTAATGATATCAATCATTTGGTTGAAAAAAAAATAATAATTGGTGTTGGTGGTGATAATGGAGATGGTGGTGGTGATGATGATGATGATGTTGAAAAAGGAGTGAAAGAGTGTGAAGAGGAGGAGTGGGGTGATGATATTGATTTTGGAATAGATTGGCATAGTGCCATGGGTGGTGATGATGATGATGATGATGATGATGATGATGATGATGATGATGATGATGATGATGGTGGTGGGGGTGGTGGTGGTGTAAAAAAAGAAAAGATGAAATCAATGAGGAATTTCAGTCATGATGATGATGATGGTGAAACGATGAACGATGGTGATGATGACTCAAGTCCTCTTTATCATGCTTATGGAAGATGTGTGGTTAAGAGTGTGGAACAGAAGAAAGAGTGAGTTGGATGGATGGATGGGTGGGTTGATGGATGAATGGATGAGTGGGTTGATGGATGGATGTATGGATGGATGGGTGGGTTGATGGATGGATGTATGGATGGATGAGTGGGTTAATAGAGGGATGGGTGGGTTGATGGATGGATGGGTGAGTAGGTTGATGGATGGATGGATGGATGTATGGGTGGGTGGAGGGATGGATGGATGAATGGATGGGTGGGTGGGTTGATGGACAGATGAATATTTTGATGGTTGCATGAATGAATAGATGGATGGGTAAATGGATGATTATGAAATGGAATGAAGGAGTGAATGGATGGATGGATGATTATGAAATGGACTGAAGGAGTGAATGGATGGATGGATGATTGTGAAATGGAATGAAAGAGTGAATGGATGGATGGATGATTGTGAAATGGAATGAAGGAGTGAATGGATGGATGGATGATTATGAAATGGAATGAAGGAGTGAATGGATGGATGGATGATTATGAAATGGACTGAAGGAGTGAATGGATGGATGGATGATTGTGAAATGGAATGAAAGAGTGAATGGATGGATGGATGATTGTGAAATGGAATGAAGGAGTGAATGGATGGATGGATGATTGTGAAATGGAATGAAGGAGTGAATGGATGGATGGATGATTGTGAAATGGACTGAAGGAGTGAATGGATGGATGGATGATTGTGAAATGGAATGAAGGAGTGAATGGATGGATGGATGATTATGAAATGGACTGAAGGAGTGAATGGATGGATGGATGATTATGAAATGGACTGAAGGAGTGAATGGATGGATGGATGATTGTGAAATGGAATGAAGAAGTGAATGGATGGATGGATGATTATGAAATGGAATGAAGGAGTGACTGGATGGATGGATGATTGTGAAATGGAATGAAGGAGTGAATGGATGGATGGATGATTGTGAAATGGACTGAAGGAGTGAATGGATGGATGGATGATTATGAAATGGACTGAAGGAGTGACTGGATGGATGGATGATTGTGAAATGGAATGAAGGAGTGAATGGATGGATGGATGATTGTGAAATGGAATGAAGGAGTGACTGGATGGATGGATGATTGTGAAATGGAATGAAGGAGTGAATGGATGGATGGATGATTGTGAAATGGAATGAAGGAGTGAATGGATGGATGGATGATTGTGAAATGGAATGAAGGAGTGAATGGATGGATGGATGATTGTGAAATGGAATGAAGGAGTGAATGGATGGATGGATGATTGTGAAATGGAATGAAAGAGTGAATGGATGGA
>OX387258.1:5564993-5592993 GCA_947562095.1 Branchellion lobata | reverse complement strand
AAATTTTTTTTTTCGTGTAAAAATAAACCTCTTTGTTTTTTAACTAATAAATTTATGAAAACTCTATTACATTTTGTTGCAATTTCCAATTCAACACCAGTCATAAATCATTTTTCTTTCAAATTAATTTTAATTTTTTTGTTCTTTAATTTTATTTTTTCTAATTTTTCAGTTTTTCTAGTTTTTCTAGTTTTGCAAGTTCTATAATTTCCAATTATCATCAACTCAAAGTAATTTTCAAAACTTTTTTCATTTAATTTCATTTCTCATTATTTTGATTAATCATTTAATTAAATCTTGAACTCATAACCATAGTTCTATAATTAAAAAATCATTTTTTTGCATGAATTATTTTCGAATTTTCCTATTTTTTAACTAATAAAATTAGTTTTTCTAGTTGTTTTCAATTCAGTAGAAAACGATGTTTTTTTTTTTCATATGTTAAAATACCTCAAAGATTTTTCTATTTTCAATTTTTTCTTGTTCAATTTTCATTACTTGAAAAAAAAATTTTTTTTTTCATAATTTCAATTTTTCTCTAACTTTGAATTTTTCAAGTTTTTTTATTTTTTTGAATCCAAAGTTTTATTTCCCAGCTGTACCAAATGATTCAATTAAACGCTCTTCGAAATCCTACAAAAAAAACTCTCGAAAAAACTTAATTCTTTAAAAATTTTCCAAATAGTTTTTTTTATCAAAATAAAAACGGAAATTTACAAGTTGTTTTTTTTTAGTTTTTCCAAAAATAAAAAAAATAAAAAATAAAACTTGAAGTTAATTCCAGACGGGAAATTAATTCTGTAAACCTAAAACAAAAATTATAATTTTTTGATCATCTTCAAGAAAAAAAATATTTAAAAAATCTTCTTTTTTTTTGTAATTAGTCAACATTTTTTTTCATTTTTACCTGGTTTTTTTGATTATGGTTCAATGCTCAGACGTTATTAAATAAAAATTATTTATTAACCATTTTTTTTTAAAAAACTTTCCAAACAAAATTTTATTTTTGTTCAAAATTTTGGAAAACTTTCAGGGACAATTAAGTTTTGAAGTACTTCGGAAAAAAAACTTATTCCAAAAAAAAATTAATTTATCTGCAGTTGACCAAGTTTTTTTTGTAATAATAAAAAAATTAAAAAAAAAACGTAAAGATTAGTTTAATTCATTTCAAGTAAATTTTTCTAAAATTTTTTGAAAATAATTTTTAATTTTTAACTGAAATCTTTGAGTTTTTCTAAAACTCTTTTTTATCTGTTTTTTACTCCTACCATTGTGCCAACTTTCACAATTTCTTTTTAATTTTTTTTTGATTTTTCTAAACTTTGTTTTGGTTTTTAAGTCAAAAATGTTTTTTTAATGTGTTAAAAAAATTTGTTTTTCAAAAGTTTATATAATTATTAAATATTATTTAGTTTGGTAAAATAAAAACTTTTTTTAGCATTTATTTGAAATTAATTTTAAATCAAAAACATTAATAATTACTCATTTAATCTTCAAATCTCTGCAACTTTTCATTTTAAATTCAAAAAAACAAATCATTGTCAGCCTTAAAAATACGTTTCAGCAACTTCGCTTTTTCGCAAGCAACACGCGATCCTTTTGTTTTCCAAAAAAATATTTTTGATGTAAGTTTTGCATTTTTATTTGATTAGCCTATACCATTTTTCCAAAATTACTTTTTTCATTTTTTTACTAACCATTTCTTTTTTGCAGTTTTTTTTCAATCATTTTGTGGTTTTTTTTTAATAAATTTACACATTCATTCCAGTTTTATCATCATTATTTTGTTTTTTTTTTCTATTTCATTTGAAAACTTATTTTTCTTACGCTTACTTTCATTTTTCTCGTTTTTCTAGATTATTTTTCAACAGTTTTTCTACACAACAAATTTTAATTTTTCAAAACACTTATGCTCAATTATTTTAATTTATATAGCTCTCAGATAACTTCCAAATTTTTTGTTTTTTCTTCCTCCTTTTTTACTTTTCTCTATTCTTTTTTTTTATTTTTAACATATTTTTCCAACGTTTAAAATTTTTAACTTTTTTTTTCTTTTGTGACTCAAAAGAATTTTTGAAGTAAAGATTCTATGTCGTTAAAAAAATAAGAATCTTTTATGTTTTATTTTTTTTGGTTTTTAGCGTTTCATATTGGATGCATTTTTTCCAAATGTATTTTTTGTTTTTTACTGCTCCGTTTTTTTGTTTATTTAAATAATAACTTTTTCCATTATGTATTGTTTTTTTATTAAAAAAAAAACATTTTACCTTTTGTATTTTTTTTATTTACTGTCTTGTGTGTATCGTTCTGTACGTGCATGGTGGAGCAATGTTATAGTGTGTGGCGTGCTTTTGGACATGCTGTGTTACATGCCTCATGACATGTAATCTGACGTGTTGTCTGACGTGTAGTCTGCCGTGTTGTCTGAAGTGTTGTCTGAAGTGTTGTCTGAAATGTTGTCTGAACTGTTGTCTGAACTGTTGTCTGACGTGTTGTCTGACATGTAGCCTGACGTGTTTATGACGTGTTGTCACGCCCACACGTGTTTTGTGTTTTTGAGCTTTTTTCAAAGTACTTTTACAAAATCTTTTACAACTGTACCACTAAAAAACGAGAATACAACCAAAGAAAGGAAGAGAAAGGAAAAAAATGGAAAAAATTATAAAAATAGATGGAAGAAAAAAGAAAAAAAATGGATAAAAATTTTTTTTTTTAATAAGTAGAAAGAAAAAATAATGTGGTGAAACGAAAAAAATTAGAAAAAAGAAAAAAGTATGAAATAGAAAAAATGAAGTAATGGAAAAAACAAAAAAAATCAAAAGAAGAAGAAGAAGAAAAGGAAGAAAAAAAGGACAAAAAAAAGAAGAGGGGGAAGATGACGTAAGGAAAAAAACAAAAATGGAAAAAGAGGAAAGAGAGGAAAAAAAGGAAAAAAAAAGAAAAAGAAAGAGAAAAGGAAAAAGAGGAAGGAAAGGAAAAAAAAGAAAAAAAGGAAGAAAAGAATGAAGAGAGTGGTTGATTCAAAGAGGTTATAAGCAATGATTGAACAGCTTTTAGTGGTTTAAATCAGTTGCACACATTGTTGAAAACAATGGATTATTCTTGAAGAAGAAACGAGAAAAAAAACAAAAAAAGGAAGAAAAAAAGAAAAGACAACAAAAAAAGAAAAAAAGAGGAAAAAAAGAGAAAAAATGAAAAAAAAAAGAGAAAAAAAAAAAAAAAGGTTAAAAAAAAGTAAAAGAAAAAAAACAGTTAACAAAGGGACATAATACAAAGTGGGAAAAAACGATGAAAAAGATATATAAAAAAACAAAAAGAACGAAAAATAAAAATAAAGAAACAAAATGAAAAAAAAATGTTTAAATTAAATTAATGAAAAAAAATATTGAAAAAAAAGGAAATATAAAAAATTCAAAAAAAGTTTAAGGGAGGAAAAAAAATAAAACGATGCGTTTGTAACGTCGAATTGAAATTAAAACAAATAAAAAAAACTTTCAACTAGGAAAAAAAGAAAAGAAATGTGATGAAAAAATTGAAAAATCATTAGAAGAAAACTCGAAATAAATAGATGAGATAGAAAAAACAAAAAAATGAATAGTAAAAAATAAAAAGGAGGAATGTAAAAATAAAAAAACTCAGAAAAAATAAGTGGAAGAGAAGAAAAATACAAAAAATGAAAAAAAGGAGAGAAAAAACGGAAAATAAATTTTGAAAATTAGAAAAAAAAGAAAAAAGAGGAAGTAAGAAAAAATATATAAAAAAAGAAGGGAGAAAGGAAGGAAGAAGAAAGGGAAGAAAAAGAAGAGGAAGAGGAAGAGGAGGAGGAAAAGGAGAAGGAAAAGGAGGAGGAAGAAGAGGAGGAAGAAGAGGAGGAAGAAGAGAAGGAGAAAGAGAAGGAAGAAGAGGATGAAAAGAAAGAAGAGTTGAATGAAGAAGAATAATAAAAAATTGAAAAAAAAGACGAAGTTGCGACTGAAGATAAACTGCAGATGAGCAAAGTTTGAATGAAGGTGGTTTTTATGTGTTACATTAAAGACATTACTGGACTTCTAATGAAATAACTGACAAATTATATTGCGTTATGTTGTGTCGTGTTGCATTGTGTTGTATTGTATTGTGTTGTGTTGCATTGGGTTGTGTTGCATTGTGTTGTATTGTATTGTGTTGTATTGTATTGTGTTTTATTGTGTTGTGGTGAATTGTGTTGTATTGTATCGTGTTGCATTGTGTGGTGTAGCATTGTGTTGTGTTGTATTGTGTGATGTTGCATTGTGTTGTGTTGTATTGTGTTGTGATGCATTGTGTTGTATTGTATTGTGTTGCATTGTGTTGTGTTGCATTTTGTTGTGTTGCATTGTGTGGTGTTGCATTGTGTTGTGTTGTATTGTGTTTTGTTGTGTTGCATTGCGTTTTATTGCATTGTGTTGTTTTGTACTGTTTTGTTTTGTGTTGTCTAGTACTGTATTGTTTTGTGTTGTCTTGTATTTTGTGTTGTATTGTGTGTTGTATTGTACTGTATTGTATTGTGTTTTACTGTATTGGGTTGTGTTGTATCATATTGTGTTGTATTATAATGTACTGTATTGTATTTTATTGTGTTGTATTATAATCTACTGTATTGTATCTTATTGTTTTGTATCATAAACACTGTTTTGTATCTTATTGTGTTGTATTATACTCTACTGTATTTTATCTTCTTGTGTTGTATCGTAAACTACTGTATTGTATTGTATTGTGTCGTTTTATAATCTACTGTATTGTATCTTCATGCGTTATATTATAATCTAATGTATTGTATCGTATTGTGTTGTATTATAATGTACTGTATTGGATCGTACTGTGTTGTATCATAATCTACTGTATTGTATCTTATTGTGTTGTATCATAAACAATGTTTTGTATTTTATTGTGTTGTATCATATTATACTGTATTGTATCGTATTGTGTCGTATTATAATGTACTGTATTGTATATTATTTCGTTGTATTATAATCTACTGTATTGTATCTTATTGTGTTGTATCATAAACACTGTTTTGTATCTTATTGTGTTGTATTATAAACTACCGTATTGTATCGTATTGTGTTGTATCATAGAGTGCCATCTTGAGCTCCTTCTCACAAACATAACCATATCGGTGCTTGACTCCAAAGATCTTTCAAGCCATTCTAGCATGTAATTTTTTTTTTACTGAAATTGTTGTTTTTTTTTTACAAATCAAACATTTTTTCTCAGAGTTTTTTCAGAATTTTTCCAACCCGAGTTTTTTATTTGTTTTTGACACTTTGGTTTTATAGTTTTGTTTTATGCTTCAACTCACAATTCTATGAAATATGAAACTTTGAAACAAAATAAAAAAATATGATACAATGGTGTTGAAAAATTTATAATTCAAAAAAAACTCAGAAAAAACTCAAGAAGAAAAAAAACTTTAGCTTGAGAACAAAACTTGAAGAAAACAAAACAAAGCATACGATAAAAATTGTTCGAAAAAATTTTTTTGCTGAGCCTTTGAGTGGTTTTACATCTTTATTTTTCTTTTTTTCATTTTTTCAAATTTTCTGTTTTTTTGCAACAGCTGTTCAACATTTTGATTTTTGACACTCGAAAAAACTTTTCAAAATTGATCTTTTTTTTCACTCACTTAAAGATTTTTCCTTTTGTTTCCCATCAATTTTGCATGAAAATTTTTATTTTGCTTTCACGTTTTGCAAAACATCAGTTTTTGTTCAAAAAAAATTTTTTTTTCGAAATTTTTTTTCAAATATGATCTTATGACAAAATGATTTCTTAATAAATATACTGGACAATTTTTTTAAATAATTTTTTTTTAATTAAAAAAAAAATTAAATAACTTAAAATAATTAAAGTTAAATGTTAATTTGAAAAAATCAAAAAAAAAATATTTCACAAAACAAAATATTTATCAAAAAAACAATTTTCCAATAAAAAAATTATCTCTAATCTGAGTTTTTCAACCATTAAAAAAAAATAAATCACTCAGCTTCATTTTACTGCTCAACCGTTTTGATTTATTGACAATAATTTAGGAAAAAAATGTTTTTTTGAATATTAAAAAAAAAAAAATTAAAAAATATTTTTCTGAATTTTTCAAAACTATATTCCACTTTAAAGTTTCAATATTTAATTTTTATTAACCTCACTATATTCCTTTTTATTTCCATTTTTTTTAATTTCGAAAATTGTGAAAACTTTGACGGAAAAAATACTCCACATGATCAATCAATATTTTACTGACTCTGAGAATTTAGAAAAAAATTTAATTTTGTTTTTTTTATAGAAAATAAATTGTGGGTCATTATATTTTTTAAAGCTTTTTTTTTTTGCATGTTTTTTTGAAAAATTAATTTAAAAATAATAATTGGAATTTTTTTTACGATTTAATTGATATTTCGGAGTTTTTTAAATGTCACAAAATTTTAAACATTGCAAAAAAAATTATAAAACTCAGTTGAAAAAATATTTTAATTTTTCAAAAAATAAAATTAAATAAAAATATACCAAACAAATATATTAAAAATTAATTGAACAGTAAAAACTTGAGAAAAATTGAAAAAAAGGAAAAAAAGAATTTATCCAACCTACCGAATCACAGAGGTTTTGGTGGCAGAAGCACTTCAAACACTTGCACACCCTTCAAAGAAGTCAGTATTATGACTACCTTTAACCAGTTTTCCCACAATTCAACCCCCTACCAGCATCTTCCGCATTCAATGGTGTAAGTCTTGTGGAGATACTAGTCTATCCTACCATCCACCACTCACTCTCTCACTTCCCCACCATCTACCAATCCTTCACAACCCTACCATCCACCACTCACTCACTACCACACCATCCACCAATCCCTCACTACCACACCATCCACCACTCACTCTCTTACTACCAAAACATCCACCAATCCTTCACAACCCCACCATCCACCACTCACTCACTACCACACCATCCACCACTCACTCTCTTACTACCACACCATCCACCACTCACTCACTACCACACCATCCACCACTCACTCTCTTACTACCACACCATCCACCACTCACTCACAACCCCACCATCCACCACTCACTCACTACCACACCATCCACCAATCCCTCACTACCACACCATCCACAAATCCCTCCCTACCCCACCATCCACCACTCACTCACTACCACACCATCCACCACTCACTCACTACCACACCATCCACCACTCACTCTCTTACTACCACACCATCCACCACTCACTCACAACCCCACCATCCACCACTCACTCACCACCACACCATCCACCAATCCCTCCCAACCCCACCATCCACCACTCACTCACCACCACACCATCCACCAATCCCTCCCAACCCCACCATCCACCAATCCCTCACTACCCCACCATCCACCACTCACTCACAACCCCACCATCCACCACTCACTCACAACCCCACCATCCACCACTCACTCACAACTCCACCATCCACCACTCACTCACAATCCCACCATCCACTACTCACTAACAACCCCACCATCCACTACTCACTAACAACCCCACCATCCACCACTCACTCACAACCCCACCATCCACTACTCCCTCACAACCCCACCATCCACTACTCCCTCACAACCCCACCATCCACTACTCCCTCACAACCCCACCATCCACCACTCACTCACAACCCCACCATCCACCACTCACTCACAACCCCACCCTCTTCCCACTCATTAATCCAAAACCATTTCGACTCATTAACCGCATATCTTTATAAATACTTCAAAAAATTGATCCTTCAACCACCAATTATTCAGAGTTCAAATACATAAAAAAACTCCCTTTATAAGACCATCACTTCTCAAGGTCTCCGTCACTCTTGAACGGCGTCATGTGCAAAATGAAAGTTTATATTAATTTTTCTGTCATAAAAACGGTTTCAAAACAAAATTCAAACATTTTGAATAATTTCTACCATGAAAAACCAATAAAAACCCTTCTTGATTGAAAAAAACGTTTCGACTGTTTTTTTATGAGTTTTTTTAAAGGTTTTTTTAAATTTTTTTGAAGAAGATCTAAGGTTGTTCATCTATATTTTTTTATATGTTTTCATGTTATTCACGTGGTTCAATTGTTACTACGTGGACCCACTGCAAAATACACTTTAATGTTTTATGTGTTTTTCATTCTTAGGTGTCTCTTTTTTCAATTGGGTTTTTAATTTATTTTTATCCTGTTTTTATTTTTTAAAGCGCGTTTTAGTTTTGCTGATAATTTTAATTTCGCAGTTTTGATTTGATTTTTAAGAATAGTTTGAAAATAGTTTGAAGGAAAAATGAATCCCTTATTTCTCAGCATCTCATTTTTTTCAAAGTTTCTTAAATTCATTTTTTTCCAATACGATTCGAGTTTTTACAAAGTTCATTGAACTATCTTGCAAAAAGTCAAAAAAAATTTCTTATTTTTTCATGCTAAATTTTCAATTTTTATTACTTAAAAAAATATTTTTCACTTTTTATTTATTTTTCATGAGTTTTATTTTTTCAAATGCTCATTCAAAATTTTGTTTTTGAGTATTTATTGAATCTTTATAACCACTGCAAGTCATTTTCTCTTTCAATCGCCTCCAACGCACCCAAAGGCAGTGCTAAGACCTGTTCATCTTGAAGGCAAACGGAGCCTCCGGCTTCAATATCATTGAAAAAACCATAATACCACAAAGATTTTTTTAATATCATTGGGATAGACTTTAATATCATGAATTTTTTTTAATATCATTAAATAAAGCTTCAATCTCATCAATAAAAATTGTAATATCATAAACATAAAAAAATTTTTAATTTTTCGAAAAGAAACTTTCATATCATCAAAAAAAAAACCTCACTAATATCAAAAAAATCTCTAATAACATTAAGAAAACTATAACAACATAAAAACTATAACAACACAAAAACTATAACAACATAAAAACTATAACAACATAAAAACTCTAACATTGAAAAACTCAAATAACAGTACTTTAACTGTAATATAAAAAAAATTATAACGTCATTAGATGAAAACTTCAAGTCAAATCTCCTTAAAAGACGTCATTCCAAGTTTTGTTGATAAAAACTTCAACTCGAGTTTTGCAAAAAAAAAACAGGGGCTCAAGTTTCATTCAAAAAATTAATTTTTTTTGAGTTTTTTTATTATTATTTTGTTTTTTGAAAAAAAAATTCAATTAAAAATTTCAAATACGTTTAGGTTTTGAAAAAATTATATTTATTTTTTTGTTTTTTTGTTTTTTTTTCAATTAGTAGTATTATTATTTTTAAATTATTTTTTTGTCTGTTATTATAACTTGTTTTGAGTTATTGTTACCATTGTTATCAGTTTTCATTAAAACTAAACATCATTCTTTATTGTCTCTTCTTTGTTACAATGACGTCATTTTGATTTATTGTTATTGTTCTTTATGACAGTAACCCTATTTCAAAACATTCCTATCTGTTTCTTTGGAATTATCATTTTTATTTATTATTTTATTATTTATTAATTATTCTCGTTAATCTTTAAATTATTTTTTTATTATTTGTCTATAATTATTATTTTTTAAATAATTTTAATAATTTGTTTATCATTGAAATATTTTTTGTTTAATATTTTATTCATACACTCATTCTTCCATCTAGTCATTTTTTCATTCACTCATCCATTGATTGATTCATTCATTCATTCTTTCATTTTTTTATTAATTCCTTCAATCTTTCTTTTATTCATTCATTCATTCACTCATTCCTCCATTGAGTCATCCTTTCCTTAATTAATTAATTAATCAATTAATTAATTACTTCATTCATTCATTCATCCATTCATTCATTCATTCATTCATCCATTTATTTATTCATTCATCTATCCATTCATTCATTCATTCATTCATTCATTCACTCATTCAATCATTCACTCACTCATTCCTTCATTCATTCACCCATTCCTTAATTATTCAATCAATTCATTCATTCTTTCATTCACTCATTTATTCATTCATCCATCCATTCATTCATCCATTCATTAAGTCACTCATTCATTCATTCATTCATTCATTCATTCAGCAGCCCCCTTGCGTCTTACTCCCCTCCTCAAACTTAACACACTCTTATGACTTTCTCTCCACATACACTCTCCTCCTCGCACTTCATTTCTTCTTATTTTTTTTTCATCACCATTTTCCATTTATATTTTTCATTTTCGATTTTTTTTTTCTTTCTCCAATTTTTTCATTCCAATTTATTTTTACTTTCCTATTTAGTTTTTTTCCTTCTTATTCCAAGTAATTTTTTTTTCTTACTTATTTAATTTTTTCTTTTTTTAATTTCAGGTAGTTTTATTTTAATTTTATTATTTTATTACTTTATTTTTTTTGTTTTTTTAATTTTTTTATTCATCTTTTCTTTCATCATTTTTCTCTTTTTACATAATTATTCCTTCTTATTCACTCAATTCTCATTTTTCTCTCACATTTTTCGGTTTTTCTTTTTTTTTTCTCCATCACATCCTCCTAGCAAAACAAAAAAAAAACAACTATCAATACAGCGGCCTCACCCCGTAGAGTTTCGAGGTCCTAATTACTGCTTTTTTCAACCGAGTTTTTCCAGTGCATCTTTAAGCATTTTTTTTGAAATTCCATTGATCCGTCATTGTTTTTTTTTTCTTTTTTTCAATTACTTATTCAAACATTTATTTATTTATTTTTATTTAATTTTTCAATGCGTTTTCAACCTTTTTTTCACTTCCTTCAATTATTTTTCATTTTTATTGTTTTTTTTTTTCTTTTTTGTTTTTTTTTATTCTTTTCTTCATTCTTCATCAATTTCCAAGTAGTGAAAAGGAAACTTCACTTAGATGGATGGTCTTCTGGTAGTGACAATACACGTGTGCCTTAGTTTTGTGTGTGTGTGTGTGTGTGTGTGTGTGTGTGTGTGTGTGTGTTTGTGTGTGTGTGTGTGTGTGTGTGTGTGTGTTTGTGTGTGTGTGTGTGTGTGTGTGTGTTTGTGTGTGTGTGTGTGTGTGTGTTTATGTTTGTGTGTGTGTGTGTGTGTGTTTGTGTGTGTGTGTGTGTGTGTGTGTGTGTGTGTGTGTGTGTGTGTGTGTGTGTGTGTGTGTGTGTGTGTGTGTGTGTGTGTGTGTGTGTGTGTGTGTGTGTGTGTGTGTGTGTGTGTGTGTGTGTGTGTGTGTTTGTGATATAGAAATAAATGAGATGGATTTTCAGGTTGGCAAATTTGGCAAACCTTTTGTCGATTTTTTTGTGCTGAAAAATTTGTTTCTTTTTTTCCCGACGGGAGGATGGCAGAAATGTTTTTCAGAGAAGTAGAGAGATTAAGACTTATTTCAAAACAAATTGTGTTTTTCCAGTTCTTTTTTTCCATTACGGAATAAAAACCTTTTTTCGAAAATAAAAAAAAAACGATGAAATATTCTTTTTATAAAGAAATTTTCAAAACTTAGCGGTTCAGCTTAACAGATTAGTTTAAAATTTAATTTTAAAAAATAAAATTGAAAAAAACTTTTTTTTTTTTGAAAACAAAATTCGGTTTTATAGTCGAGAAAAAAATACTTGATGAAAAAAATGAAATTTCTAAAAAATGTCATTGAAAGGTTAGAAAAATGATCGAACACGGAAAATTTTTTTTGGGAAGATATTAAATAAAAAAAACTGATAATAAAAATGTGAAAAATGAGTTTTTTTTGGAGGAAAACGAAAAATAAAAAATAAAATAAAATTGGAAAGTTGAATCAAAACATTTTTAAAATAATTAAAACTCAAACAAAATCGGTATTTTGGAATTTTTGATTTTTTTATTAAAAAAAAAATCATTTTACTAGTATAATCTCGAAACTCTTTTGTTATCATTCTAACTCAACCTTTCGAGCCTAACATAACATGGACGAGATCCCTGAAGTAAAAATAAACCAAATTAATTTTTAATTTGACTTTCTTGGTTTTTATTTCAAGAATTTGAATCTGAATTCACTTTTCATCGTTTTTACAGCGCTTAATTGGATCACAACTTCTATTCAGTCCGTATTCAATCATTCATTCCTACATCATCGCCTTCAAATTCGCTGTGTTTTCACCTCCGTCATTAATTTCTTCTTCTCTCAAATGTTTTATTAATATTTTAAGTTTTTTTAATCATCCTAATTAATTTAAAAAAAAATTATATTCATCCTAATTTTGTTTTTTTATTTTTTTGTTCATCCTAATTAATTTTTTTATTTTTTTTATTCATCCCAATTAATTTTTTCTTTCTTTTTTTATAATTTTGCTCATATAGTTATTAAATTTATTTTTATTAATGTTTTTAAATTTTTACTATTTTTTGTAAATATCACGTGATATAAACATTTTCACTGAAACATGATTGATTTGTCTTCTTCAAGTGATTACTTTTATGTTATTATGAGGAATCAATAGAAAAATAATTATTTTCATTGAAAGATTAATATATGTATTCTTTTTGATAATTTATTTTATTATTATTATTATTATTATTATTATTATTATTATTATTATTATTATTATTATTATTATTATTATTATTATTATTATTATTATTATTATTATTATTATTATTATTATTATTATTATTATTATTATTATTATTATTATTATTATTATTATTATTATTATTATTATTATTATTATTATTATTATTATTATTATTATTATTATTATTATTATTATTATTATTATTATTATTATTATTATTATTATTATTATTATTATTATTATTATTATTATTATTATTATTATTATTATTATTATTATTATTATTATTATTATTATTATTATTATTATTATTATTATTATTATTATTATTATTATTATTATTATTATTATTATTATTATTATTATTATTATTATTATTATTTTTATTATTATTATTATTATTATTATTATTTATATTATTATTATTATTATTATTATTATTATTATTATTATTATTATTATTATTATTATTATTATTATTATTATTATTATTATTATTATTATTATTATTATTATTATTATTATTTATATTATTATTATCATTATTATTATTATTATTATTATTATTATTATTATTATTATTATTATTATTATTATTATTATTATTATTATTATTATTATTATTATTATTATTATTATTATTATTATTATTATTATTATTATTTTTATTATTATTATTATTATTATTATTATTATTATTATTCTTATTATTATTATTGTTATTATTATTATTATTATTATTATTATTATTATTATTATTATTATTATTATTATTATTATTATTATTATTATTATTATTATTATTATTATTATTATTTTTATTATTATTATTATTATTATTATTATTTTTTTTTTTTTTTTTTTTTTTTTTTTTTATTACTATTATTATTATTATTATTTTCATGTGAGTTTGGTGCTTAAATTTTTCTTTTTATAGAACCAACGTGAGTACTTCATAATTATTCTTTTGAAGATGAAATGGAATAATAAAACTTCTCTATTGTTACGAAGCCAAGAGGAAAGATGCCAAGAGGTGCACAAGCAGCTTTCTGGACACGAAGGTTGCAGGTTCAAATCCCAGTGGACGCTTTATTTTCTTATTTACTTTTGCTGGATAAGCGCTTAGCTGAAGATGGAATGCATGGTATGGATGGTTTGTTTTGTTGAAAAAAATTCCGTTTGAAAAACTTGAAAATTTTTCTACAAGTTTTTTTTAGTTCAAAAAAATAGTTTTTGTAGTGATGGAATGTTTTGGATTGAAATAAATTAATCTTATGTTGTTGTTTTTTTTAAATCGTGAGAAAAACTCGGAAAAATATGAATCGAAAGTTTTAAAAACAACTTTGAAAAACGAAAATCTTCATGGAAATGAAAAAATTATCAAAGAAAAATTTTCAAAATTGAAATGTTGAAAAGACTTTTAAAAAAATTTTTAGAAACCCCATTCAAAAAACCACTTCAAACTTGAAAAAAAAAAAACTCTAACTAAAAACAAAAAAATAGTAGGAATAAAAACAAATAAAAACTAAAAAAATGCAAAAAGAAAACAAAAAAAATGCAAAAAATACTTGTTGGCACTGCTGTATGTGGACTCATAAAGAGATTGTAACAAGGCTCACGCTAAGTCACGTGGGGCGATTAGTGAGTGTAAGGAATACTGAATGCAACCATAAATAAGCACGCACACACATACACACACAAACACACAAACACACACACACACACACACACACACACACACACACACACACACACACACACACACACACACACACACACACACACACACATACACACCCACACCCACACACAAACACACACACACACAAACACACAAACACACAAATACACAAACACACACAAACCCACACACACACACACACACACCCACACCCACACACAAACACACACACACACAAACACACAAACACACACACAAACACACACACACACACACACAAACACACACACACACACACAACCAGCTACAGAAGCATACATAAAAAAACTTATTATTCATACTGCTGTTTCGGCATTAACGCCACCACCCCATCCCCATTGAGCATTCCTCACACGATAATCTACACTAAGAGCCAGTGGAATACCACACAGGACTGGAGGGTCACACCTAAGCAGGGCTGATTCAACAGAAGCTACACCAAGCATTCAGCTTGCTTTCCTTTAATTTTTTTTAATTTTTTAATTTTTTTTTATTCAAGTTTAATCCAAATATCTTCAAGTTTTAATTCACTGAATAATTCATTTTGTAATTCACTGATGAATTTATCTTATAATTCACTAATGAATTTATCTTATAATTCACTGATGAATTTCAAGTTTTTATTCATTAACTAATTTTGGGTTCTAAGTTAATAATAAAGTTTAAAATTCAATTTAAAAAATTTAAGTTTCATCAAATAATTCAATAATTCCTCAAACTTTTCAACCTTGTCATCATCAAATAAGGGACATACACGCTGTTAGTAACACCTCATGCTTCCTCGACCATGCGGGGTTACATGTATGGTTTGTCTTCGTCTTCAAAGAGTTACTATTCCATGCTTGATTCATATTTCAATTTATTTCGATTCAATCAATCGACATCTGCTTTTGATGTCTTTTGAATATTGGGTAATCAACGCTATATAAATGATTTGATTTGATTAGATAAGAAGTGAGTTGAATAAATCTATTTTATTTATTTTCACTTCAATAGTGTTTTTTTCATTTAACTCTAATAACTTCAATCTAGTTCGTAGCAGAGCGTTTTTGAACATTGTTCAAGCAGTGGTACACGATTGTTTTGATTGGATTGAAATAGACTCCTTCCCCCGTTGTGCCATGCAGCAGTAGGGGGAACCAATGTTGACCTGTCGGTCCTGACCCACTAGCTTCCCACCCCGGTGGTAGTTTTTAAATCATTCACATTCGAGGTCTCAGCTTGTTCCACTGAATCATCACCTCTCGCTTCCAGTATGCCGTTGCTTTAAACGCAAGTTCTAAACTTAATGCAAATGAGTGCTCTAAGAAGTTTACAATTTGATTAGATTAGGCTGGAACCAGCTGACTCCAGCTGGCTCCAGCTGGCTCCAGCTGGTTTCAAATGTTCATACTTCAGATGCACCGCTCTCAGACCAGTATTTGTCTCACTCATCTTCATTCTTGGTTCATTTGTCGTTTTGTTATTAATTATACACAATTCTAATTGTAAACAATCATAATGATACAAAATCCTAATAATACACAATTATAATTATACAAAATTATATTCAACTGAAAAACATACACAAAAAAACAACCGGATACAAACACGGAATTACATTTAATGCCACAATAAAAATTGAAAAATAAAAATAAAAATATCTAAGGATGCGGATGAAACGCAGCCACACACACACACACACACACACACACACACACACACACACACACACACACACACACACACACACACACACACACACACACACACAAACACACACACACACAAACACACACACACACACACACACACACACACACACACACACACACACACACACACACACACACACACACACACACACACACTCACAAACACACACACTCAAACAGTCACAAAAACACAGCCAGAAAAATATACACTCCAACACACATAAAACCACAAACACACGTATAGACACAAAACCGCAAATTCAAAAACCCACTTTCAATACCAAAAGCTATTCACAAATACAAAGGCACATACACAAAAACAGAGACATACTTACAAATACAAAAGCACATACACAAAAAAAAGAAGCACACCCAGAGAGGGAGTTACGGACTCCCAGGCATTCGCTCGACCAGGCAGCTGAGAACATAAACACACGTGTAATTGAAACGTACATCTCGCCACAGGGACATCCGTTAGCGTTGCTGTGTGTTAGAGGGCCGCAAATCTAACGATGTAACACATAAACCAGTACTACGTGTACATGCAACATACAAAACAACACACATACAAAACAACATACATACAAAACAACACACATACAAAATAACACACATACAAAACAACACACATACAAAATAACACATACAAAACAACATATGAAAAATATCACACATACAAAACAACACACATACAAAATATTACATAGAAAAAACAGCACATATACAAAATAACACCCATACAAAACATTTTATATACAAAACAACACACGCAAAACATTTTATATACAAAAAATTGTATATACAGACCATCAAGCATACGAAACATCGTCCATACGAAACAACATACAGGCAACTAAACAAACAGACTTTTAAACATATACATACATGGATTATCACACTACCAAAACAAAACAAAAAAATTGAAAAAAGAGAATAAAAGAATGCAAAAAAACTTCGAATCTAAAAAAACTGTTTTAAAAAAGTATAAAAAAAAACAGACTAAAACTCTAAAAAACAAAATGAAAAAACATTATTTTGGGAAAAACCTTTTGATAAAACAAAAAAAAACAAAAAAAAAACGAAAATTAGTTAAATGGACGGAATCTTGATGAGTTTTGTAACTGGAGAAATTTTTGATTTGAAGTCATGATCGCATTCTGTCCTTTGTAATGGAAACCAGAAATGTTTTTTTCATTTTTTTTTAATATTATTTTTTGGTTTGTTTTTTTAGTTTTTATTTAATTTTTTTTTTAATTATTTTTTAGTTTGTTTTTGTTTTTTATTTTTTATTTTTTGTTTTTTATTTTTGTTTTATTTTTTATTTTTTGTTTTTATTATTTTTTGTTGAATTCTTTTCCTCAATTCAATTTTTTTTTTTTTTCTCTTCACATGAAAAAACAAGGCTATATAATTCAATCACATGGGTGAACAGTTTTGAAGTTGAAATAAATCCCGAAAAAACAAAAATAAATCTTTGAACAAAATTAGCATCTTATTCAGAAAAATGTTTTTCAAATTTGGAAAAAAAAACTATTTATAGAATAATTGGAAAAAATGATACTCTGCATAGATTTTTCATTAAAAAACAATTTTTATCAACTTCAAAATTACTCAAATTAAAAAAACAAAAACAAAACTAAAAAAACTCAATAAAAGTTTCAGTTCTAATCCAAAGTTTTTATCAAAACAAAAAAATGTTTGAATTTTTCTCATTCACTTGTAGACACAATCACAAACAGATAGACAATCATAGGATGCCTTAATCTTCCGCACCATTTCTTGGCGTCACAAGCTTCTATTCAAACGTCATTTTTTGGATTTGTTTTTTTGTTTTTCTTTTTTTTCTTTTTTTTTGTTAGTTTTTGTGAGTTTTGTTGTTTATTCGTTTTTTTATATTGATTCGTTATTTTATATGGATTCGTTTTTTTATATACACTTTCATGTTTCATAATTTATTTTTCCAAATATTTATATTTCAGCATGGTCAGTTTTTTTTGTTTAATTTTGTTTTTTTTTTGTTTTTTTACATTAGCATAAATCAGTAGTAATTTTTTTTGAATTTTTTTTTACTCTCATCTTTTCTATCAATAGTTTTTTTCTAGTTTGTTTTTCCTACTCCATATTTGCTTTTTTCTCTAAATAGCCTTATTTCACTATTTATTCATTTTTTTACATTTTTTTTTTCATCAATTATTTATTCCGTTTTTTCTTCTTTTTTCTTTTTTTCTAAATGAAAAAAATTCACACGCAAGCAAAGCTCCAATCACTTACACTAACTCAAAATGAATGTTGAATTTCGTGCTTCTTCAAAAACTCTTGAGCCATTAAAAAATTTTTTTTCTTTTTTTCTGTCGGAAATGAAACGGTTTTCACATCTGAAACTTTTTTTTATAATGCGAAAATAAAAACAAAGTTTTTCAGCTTCCAATTATTTCCATCATTCTCTGACTATTTCACCTTTTTCTATTCTCTCCTCAGCAATTCATTTGTCTGTATAACCATTCAGATAATTTTTTATTCCTTTTTTCATTCATTCATCCATCTATTCTTTCATCTATTCATTGAATAGTCTATCTATCATCCATTCATATACCCATCCATTCATCTGTTCATCTATTCATCCACCTATTTATCCATCTGTTCATCCATTCATCCACCAGTCTATTCATCCATTCATCCACCAATATATTCAGCCATTCATCCATTCATTCGTTCATCCATTCATCAACCAGGCTATTCATCCATTCATTCATTCATCCACTAATCTCTTCATTTATCTACCCATCCATTCATCTAGTTCTCTATTCATGCAACCACCTATTTACCTATCCATTCAACCATCCATCTCTTTATTTATTCATTTATTTATCCAACCATTCATCCGTTTTCTTCTTTTTCTTATTTTTTATTTTTATTTTATTCTTATTTCATTTTTTTTCTTTTGGTCTTTTTTTTCGTTTTTTTTTTACTTTTTCATTGTTATTCCTGTATTTCCTCATTCTTCTCATACATTTATTTTTCTCATCTTCTTTTGATTTTCATTTTTTTCTTTCAAACCTTTTATTTTCATTTTTCTCTCCTTTGAATTTTTTTCACCGCTTTTTCTTTTTTTTCTTCAACAAGACACTCTTCTTTTCGGCCATGTTTTATTGTTCTCCAAATATTTGTTTGTGTCTTGGCGTGTGTGTATCTATCTGTTTCTCTGTATTTCTGTTTGATTGTGTGTGTGTGTGTGTGTGTGTGTGTGTGTGTGTGTGTGTGTGTGTGTGTGTGTGTGTGTGTGTGTGTGTGTGTGTGTGTGTGTGAGTGTGTGTTTTTGTGTGTGTGTGTGTGTGTGTGTTTGTGTGTGTGTGTGTGTGTGTGTGTGTGTGTGTGTGTGTATGTGTGTGTGTGTGTGTGTGTGTGTGTGTGTGTGTGTGTGTGTGTGTGTGTGTGTGTGTGTGTGTGTGTGTGTGTGTGTGTGTGTGTGTGTGTGTGTGTGTGTGTGTGTGTGTGTGTGTGTGTGTGTGTGTGTGTGTGTGTGTGTGTGTGTGTGTGTGTGTGTGTGTGTGTGTGTGTGTGTGTGTGTTTGTATTCGTAATTTTGTTTATTTCCGTTTGGGCCATAGTGAGATGTCGTGGGGAGTAGACTGAGATTCTCAATTTTATGTTCATGTTGCTATGTTGGTTTTCACGTGTGTGTGTGTGTGTGTGTGTGTGTGTGTGTGTGTGTGTGTGTGTGTGTGTGTGTGTGTGTGTGTGTGTGTGTGTGTGTGTGTGTGTGTGTGTGTGTGTGTGTGTGTGTGTGTGTGTGTGTGTGTGTGTGTGTGTGTGTGTGTGTGTGTGTGTGTGTGTGTGTGTGTGTGTGTGTGTGTAAAAGCGTGTATGCGTGTGTGTGTTTTGTTCATGTGTGCTTAATCACGTTCATGTGACTTGGACATAACAATTTTCCGATGCAGTGTGTATTTTTTATCTTCGCCTTCTACTATTAGTCCACAAAAATCGATTTTGTCACGTGATGTGTCTGTTTGGTTGACTTTATGCCTTTTTAACTTTTTGCTGTTTGTTTGTTTCAGTTTTTTGTCTCTTTGAAATAGTTTTTTTCATTCGAAAAATTTTTTTTGTATGTTTTCAATTGTTTTTGTTGGTTTGCAACGGTTTCTGTAAGTTTGAAAAGGTTTTTGTCTGTTTGAATTTTTTAAACTGTTTGTTTGTTTTCTTTTGCATGTGTCTGAAGCTTCAAATTCTTTCCATTTTGTGTGTTTTGAGTTTTTATGCCGTTATTTGAGTTTTTTTTATTTTTGTTTAATCGTGAATGGAAATTCGTCAAAATATTACCTTTTCATTTAATTTGTTTATTTTATTTATTTTTTTGTAGTTTTTTTGCTGGTTTTTTTTTCAAATTATGTTTTTCAAAAACATTTGTTGGTTTGTTTTTGTTACTCTTGTAAATTTTTATGTTTTATTTTGTTTTTTTTACTGTTGTTGCTGTAGTTTTTGTTGTTTTTTTTACTGTTGTTTTTTTGCAGTTTTTGTTGTTGATATTGTTTTTGTTTTTGTTGCTGTTATTGTTTTACTTCAGTTTTTCTATTCTTTGTTTTTGTTGTTATATTTTTGTTTTTTGTTTTGGACATTGCAATATTGACGCCTACAGAACATCCAGTCCACAAGAGTTTTTAAACTATAAATTTAAACTATTTTCATTCAGTTTTTTTGTTTTTGAATTTTATATTTCAAACTCGAATCCTCTTTTCCATTTGCTTGTCTTAATTATTTAATTACTTAATTGTCTCTTAACCCAATTCATTAAAAAATTCAAATTAATTTTTTAATTAATTTTCACCTTTCTAATTATTTTTCAATTTTATAAACAATTAAAATTTTTTTGATTAGTTTTTCTAAATTTTCTTATCAAACATTTTTCTTTGTTCAGGTTATTAAATATTTATGAGAATTTTTTTTCCCAAGTTTCGTTTTTTATAAAATTATTCAAAACAATTTTTGTTTTGAAATAAAAAACTTTATATTCGATAGAAAATCTTATTTCCTATAAGTAAAAAAAATTTTTTTTTAAAACATTTCTACAGATTTTTCGAATAGCAAAACTATGAAAAATTCGTTTTAAAATTGTGATAGATTAATTTTTTTTTTTGAAAAAAAAATTGAAGACGGACATCGCACTCGTAATTGTTAATTCATTGCTCCAGGCCAAATTCAAATCTATTTTTCTTTGAAATTACAACTCGAAAATTTTTCATTTCAATTTTCAATGAGTTTTTCTAAGTTTTATTTTTGTTTTTTCCAGTTTTTATATTAAAAAAAACTAAACGTTGATATGTTTTTTTAACAACAAAAACTATAAAACTTCAAGTCTGAAGTTATTAAATTTTTGCAAAATCTCTCAAAACTTCTATTGAGAATACACTTTTTAATGATTTTTTTTACATTTTTTTCGTTAAAAACAAAAATGATTATTTTATAAAAATGTTAAATTGATTTTAATTTTTTTGAATCATTTTTTTCGATTGTGGGTAACTTACGCTGTTAATACTTGCCGGTCAAAGCAACTTCTATTCAAAAAAGATTCTGTAGATAAAAAACAAAACAAAAATTTTCCAAAAAAAGCTTTAACAATGTATATTCAGAAAAATTCTTTGAAAATCTAACGTTTTGGAAAAAATTTTTTTCATGCATAATCGTATTACAGCACACAACATCACAAGAGAGTTTTTGAAACCGTTTTTGCATGTGGCTATGCCTGTGGAACTGACAACGCCTTCATCTCACGCACTTCACCTTTGTAATCCACACCTGCATTTGTCAAGGGTGGCTGATCGTGATGGTGAAAAAAGAGAAAAATAAAAGAATAAAGAAGAGAAAAGGGATAAGAAAGAAAGGGAGGAAGGGGAAGAAAAAAAAGAAGAAAATGAAGAAGAGAAAAAAAGAAAAAGCTAGAGAAAAAAAAGAAATAAAAAATTTTTTAAAGAAAGAAAAAAAAGAAAAAAATTAAAAAAAAAAGAAGAGGAGGAAGAGGAGAAGGAATAGGGAAAAAATAAAGATGTGGAGAAAAGGGAGAAAGTGAAAAAATAAATTAAAAAAAGTAGAAGGATAAAACAAACAAGAAAAAATGAAATCTTCAAACAAAAATGAAAACAAAAATTGAAAAAAAAACTTTAAAATGAATGCTAAAAAAATGGAAAAAATTAAAAAAATGAAATTAATGAAAAAAAGTAAAAGTGAAACGTAAAGATGAGCGTGATGCTTATATTTAAACTTGAAAAACTAAAATAAAACAAAACAAAAACGAAAAGCTTGACTAATTTAACATCAAAAAAATGAATTTTCAAAATTGAGACAAAAAAATTTCGTTTTTTACAAAACATCAAACGTTTTTTTCGTTTTCCAAAACGTTAAAAAAATAAATTATTTGTTTTTTTCAACCGGCTTCAGTGTGGTACCATGCATTTTTAATTTCAATAAACATAACTCTCCAACTTTCCACTTTAAAAAAATTCAAAATTTTAATTTTTTTACATTTCAAAACTTTCTTTCAAATTAAAAAACTTTATTTTGACTTTTTTTTATTTTTTCATTTTAAAATTTCAATTTCTTAATTTTTTTATTTAAATTTTTGTTTTTAGATCTACGTTTTTGGCTTCTTTAGACTTTTAAGCAGAATTCTTAAATAGTTTTTTCAACGCAAAAAGACGCTATATAAATTTTTGATCAGATCAGATTAGTTTTTTCTCAACTTCAATGCAGTACTTTTTTTTATTTTCAAATCCATGAGGTTAGTGACTACTAAAAGAATTTTTTTTTACCATTAGCGTTTTTTTATTATTTTTCTCCACTGCTCCATTATACTTTTTCTAATAATTTTCTGTCATTTTTCTCCTTTTTTTTCAAAATGCTACACCTATTATTATTTTGTGTTGCAATTATTGTTTTTTTTTTCATTTTTATTGATTTATTTTTATCATTTCATTTCCATCGTTTTATTTTTTATGTTTCATTTTTATTTTTATTTTTATTTTTCGAGCCCACATGATTATGTCAATGAGATAAAGATAACGAATAGAAATTCATTGACCTCACCATCAATCCTCCCAACCTTCCTTCCAACCTTCTCACACACATCCATCCCAACCGCATTCTCCTTTCTTAATAAGCTTTTCATTCATTCATTCTTTTGTTCAGTCACCTATTCACTTTTTCATGCTTTCACTCATTCAGTACATCATGCATTCATTCACCAATTCACACATTCATTCATTCACCCATTCATTCATTCACCCATTCATTCATTCACCCATTCACACATTCATTCATTCACCCATTCATTCATTCACCCATTCACACGTTCATTCATTCACCCATTCATTCATTCGCCCATTCACTCATTCAATCATTCACACTTCCATTCATTCACTTATTCACCCAATCATTCACCCAATCATTCACCCATTCATTCACCCATTCATTCACCCATTCATTCCCCCATTCACTTTTTTGTTTTCTTCCATACTCATTGTTTCTTAATTTTTATATTTTTTATTCCTTTTTTCATTTTTCCAATCACTTATCTTCCTACCAATCTTTTCCTTTTTTACTCCATTATCTGTTACACATACCTCCATGTACGCATATATCTCTTTGTTTATCTCTTTGTCTATTTATCCACCCATCCATTTTTATCCATCCATTTTCCCACTAATCTATCCAATCTCCCATCCATTTATTTATCTGTTTTTTTCACTTCTTCTCCAT
This sequence comes from Branchellion lobata, assembly GCA_947562095.1. Classification (NCBI taxonomy): domain Eukaryota; kingdom Metazoa; phylum Annelida; class Clitellata; order Hirudinida; family Piscicolidae; genus Branchellion; species Branchellion lobata. The sequence goes on along the minus strand of OX387258.1, from coordinate 5,569,320 downwards.
AAACTTACCCATTCATCCATCTATCCATTCACCCAATCACCCATATATTCATTCACCCATGCATGCATACATTTGTTCACTCATCCATGCATGCATGCATGCATCTATCCATCCATTCGTTCACTTATCCATGCATGCATGCATACATTTGTTCACTTATTCGTGCATGAATGTATGCATGCATCCATCCATTCGTTCACTTACCCATGCATGCATGCATGCATCCATCTGATTTCTAACATAAACATCACAGATAGTATCTCTCACCAACCAGAGTATTACCATTTCCGCTGTCACAATATCTTTTTTATTCCATGCAAATGCCATGAGAAGTCCAAAATATTAATCAAATTATCAACCACAGTAAACATGACATTAACAACAACAACAACAACAACAACAACAACAACAACAACAACAACAACAACAACAACAACAACAACAACAACCATAACAACAACCACAATAACAACCATAACAACAACAACAACAACCGAAACAACAACATCGGAAAAAAACAAAATAAAAAAAATTAATAAAAAACTGAAAGAAAAACACAAATAAAAATAATAAACACAAACAAACAAACAAAAACAACGCATTCTTTTTGCAAAACTACTTCCAAAAAAAATATTTCAAAGCCATTTCACGTTTCATCGGTTATCAGATCACAAAGTTAACTGTTTTGTTTTATCTGTTGATCACTGCAAACATTTTCTAAAGGTTTTTTCTGTTGATTACTTTTAAAAAATATTTTTCCCTTTGCGTTTTTTTAATTTATTCTTTTTTTTTTCAGTAGATTTTTTGCATTTTAATTTTTTGTTGAAAATGATTTTTTGTTACACCCTTTCAATTTTTCACTATTTTTTTTGACAGTGCTGATATAAGCTTCAAGTTCACCCCGAAGTCATGCCATGCTGAATTTCATTTTTTAATAAAATAAAAATATTTTTTTATTCAAATACTAAAATCTTCAGTCATTTTTGGCAAAAGACTCTTGAAACACAAAACAAAATTATGTTTTTAAACTTTGCAGAGGTCAATGAGACTTAACCTTTCCATGTATTATATAAGTTTCGTTTTATTTTCATTTTTTTAAACGTTTTTATCATAACTTTGAATTTTTCAAAAATCTTTTGATGAAAGTTTTTCAAAATTATTATTTTGTTTGACTTTTATCCACATTTATTTTTTGTTTTTTACTGTTTAATCTTGTTTATTTTTGTAGTTTACTGATTTTCAACCAAAAAAACTATTCTACATGAGAAAGTTGAGTTTAAAAACAATGACAAAAGGTTTGATGGCAATAACCAAAATAATTCAACAAAAGACTGATTCTACGAAATGTCAGTTTTTTTATTCAATCTTTTGATTGGTTTTCAAAAGAAATTTAATTTTGTATTTTTGAAAAAGAAAAACCTTAAAATAAACAACTTTTGTTTATTAAAAAAACAATTTCAACGTTTTTTTAATCAATTTTGAGAAAAATAGTTGAACTGAAACAACCGAGTGATCTTTTCCAATATTTCTTTTTAAGTTTTGAAATTATCAAAAAAGAAAAAATGGTTTTTGAATCGGAATAGAAAAACAATTGTTCATACATCCGCACTCGCTAAAAAATTTTTTTTTTAGGTAATTGAAACAGTTTTTGAGCTCATTTCAGAATTTATTTTTAATAAAAAAATATGATGTGAAAAATAGAGTAGAAATTGAAAAAGTCAAAAAAAATACAAAAAAATGAAAATTAAGAAAAAAAAAAGTAAAAAACAAGAAACACAAATTAAAACAAAAAAATAGATGAGTGGTAATTTTAGAATGAAAAATTAGTTACAAAACAAAATGTAAAAATAAAAGTTCAAAAGTTAGAAAAAATGAATAAAAATAGCAAAAAAATTGAATTAGAAATGAGAAAAAAAAGTTTGAAAAAAAAAAAACTTAGGATGAACTATGAATACAGAACAGAAAAAAACAAAAAAATTGAAAAATTGAACAAAAAAAAGATAAATGAAAAAAAAAAATTTGAGGTGGAAACGTGAAATAAAAACTGGTGAAAAAATATTAAAAAACCATAGTGATATTGAAGAAAACAAAAAATAGCGTAAAATCCCAAATAAAAAAATAGAAAAAAATAGAAAAAAGATAAACAAAACTGTTGTTGTAAAAAAATTAGTGATGGCAATTTGAAAAAAATGTAAAATAAACAAATAATCATGAAAAAAATAAAAAAATAAACGGTGTAAAAAATAAAAAATAAACGATGGAATAAATTAATGAAAAAAAAATTCAAAATGATAATAACACTAAATACAAAAACAACAAAATAAAAAAAAAGTTTTCAAGTCAAACTAAGTTTTTTGTTTTTGCTTTTTCTGCGTTCTGTGGTTGATGTTTGCTGTTTGAAATAGTGTTTTTGGTTAATGTTTTATTTTTTGCGTGTTCTTTTTATTTATTTATTTTTTCATTGTTGGTTTTGTTATTATTGTTGTTGTTCTTGTTGGTGTTGTTATTTCCATTGTTGTTATTGTTGGTTATTTTTTTAATATTTTTGGTTTTGTTTTTGTAGTTTTTATTGTTGGTGTTGTTTATTTTGTAGTTGTTTTTGGTGTTGTTATTGTTTGTGTTGTTTATTTTGTAGTTGTTGTTGTTATTGTTGGTTTTGTTTATTTTTTAGTTGTCGTTAGTATTGTTATTGTTGGTGTTGTTTATTTTGTAGTTGTTGTTGTTATTGTTATTGTTGGTGTTGTTTATTTTGTAGTTGTCGTTAGTATTGTTATTGTTGGTGTTGTTTATTTTGTAGTTGTTGTTGGTATTGTTATTGATGGTGTTGTTTATTTTGTAGTTGTTGTTAGTATTGTTATTGTTGGTGTTGTTTATTTTGTAGTTGTTGTTGTTATTGTTATTGTTGGTGTTGTTTATTTTGTAGTTGTTGTTGTTATTGTTATTGTTGGTGTTGTTTATTTTGTAGTTGTTGTTGGTATTGTTATTGTTGGTGTTGTTTATTTTGTAGTTGTTGTTGGTATTGTTATTGTTGGCGTTGTTTATTTATTTTTTGTTTTTCATAGTTAATGTTGTTAATGTTGTTGTGTTTTTTAGTTTGTTGACTTTGTTTTTTTTGGCTTGTTGGGTTTGCTGTTAATTATGTTGTCGATCAGCCAGTAACTTTGTTACTGTGCCAAAAAAACTGGAAATGACAAGTTTAAAAAAAAAAAAAAAAGAAATGGAAAAATAAAAACCTGTTTCAGAAGTAGAAACAAAACAGTAATTGAATGGATAAGAACAAATTAATATAGAAAAAATTAAATAAAATGTTATAAAAAATCAAACATGATAAAATGAGAAAGTATTGGTTAATAAAATAAAAAATGAAAAATAAAGATTGAAGAAAAAATTGTGAAAAAAAAAGAAATTTAAAAACAAAATAAGAAAGGAAAAAAAATAAAAACAGGGGAAAATGTTAGAAGTGAATTAACTCAGAAAAGTAAAAAAAAAGAAAAAAAAAAAAGAAAAAAAAAATTTAAAAAAAGAAGTAAAAAAAAGAAGAAAAGAAAAAGAAGAGGAAGGAAAAAAGAGGTGGAAGAAGAAAAGGAACAAGAAGAAGAAGAAGAAAAAAAAAGAATAAAGAGAAAAAGAAAAAGACGAAGAAGAAAAAGAAGACGAAGAAGAAGAAGAAGAAGAAGAAGAAGAAGAAGAAGAAGAAGAAGAAGAAGAAGAAGAAGAAGAAGAAGAAGAAGAAGAAGAAGAAGAAGGAGAAGAAGAAGAAGAAGAAGAAGAAGAAGAAGAAGAAGAAGAAGAAGAAGAAGAAGAAGAAGAAGAAGAAGAAGAAGAAAAAGCAATGGAGGATAGAGGATGATAAGATGGGGGATATGGGAGGCGTGTAATAAAGGTAATTTCCCATAAGAATGATTTTATTACGGACCTCGCTGCTCGCATTACTGCAATCAAACAGTGTCTCCTGATCGGTGTATGTGGGTGTGTGTGTGTTTGTGTGCGTGTGTGTGTGTGTGTGTGTGTGTGTGTGTGTGTGTGTGTGTGTGTGTGTGTGTGTGTGTGTGTGTGTGTGTGTGTGTGTGTGTGTGTGTGTGTGTGTGTGTGTGTGTGTGTGTGTGTGTGTGTGTGTGTGTGTGTGTGTGTGTGTGTGTGTGTGTGTGTGTGTGTGTGTGTGTGTGTGTGTGTGTGTTTGTTTATGTATGTTTGCGTATCACAACCTCTTGCTAGAAAAAACCTAGAAGTTTGAACTTCAGAAGCTCAAAGCATTTTTCTCTTCTCTTCCTGCAAGCTCCATCACATTATTCAAATTTATTTATTGAAGGAAAATTCCAAAGACACG